>JAYEAL010001214.1:0-41173 GCA_036419045.1 Scirpophaga incertulas | reverse complement strand
AATAGATATATATTTTATGGATAACGATAATGCTTAAAAATAATGTAACTTTTTTTTTGTAACGCATTATTGCAATTTCATGCCACTATCATGAACGTATCTGCAATTTCCCATAGACTATTAAAACAGTATGACATTTGGACTTGAAATATTTATGATGCGTTTTCTGCAACTACAGAGATAATATGGCTGTTAGCGCGCACATAAAAAACTAGTATTATAAAGTTAAAAAAATTTGTTAAATAATTTCCACTACACTATAATTTTACAAGTAACTTAAAATAATAAACCACATGTTAATTGTTAAATCACCTATCTCGGGAGGTAGCACGACCAGCCTGTTGCCCTGGAGGTGCAGCTCCCGCAGCCGCGTCACCTGCGCCAGCTCGCGAGGAACCTCGATCAGGTCGTTCTCACGGAGTGATAGCTGGAAGCATTCATAGTCTTATAGAGTTCATGTCTTCAAAACAGCATGATTCTATTTGGGGAGTGATCAAAGGAGATGTTCCATTTTTGTATGGAGGCTGGGCCCCTCTCAGCCTACAGTAATAAAATAATATATTATGGAAAGAACAAAAAATAAAGAACATTTACCCGTAAGAAGATATTTTTTAAAACCTGCAAAACATTGTAAAAAAAAGAAAAGGTTTTGAAGTTAAGATTAATAAAACAGCAAACCAAAGCTTTTTTTATATTGGCAACTTCGATTTTGATTGTCACAATGAGTGACATGACCGATGTCAAAAGCTTCACTGCCACTACCAAAATAGAAGGATGTCACTGTCACACTGACAATAACATTACGATGATAGAAAGTAACTCTCATTATTTTATAAAAATGCAAAGGAACTACCCAATACAGCCAGCATCTACAAATTCATTTTGAGGAATAAATCTGCAGTAAGAGCATATATTTACTATCAGAATTTATTAATAGTTTCGGAGAAATAATATAAATAGCTTGACGCCTTCATTAAAACCTATAAATACAAAAAAAAAGAATTTTTGAAAGAAACCAATATTCGAGACTTTAAATATTATTTTTTAAAAGTTCGCAGGTTTTGATTTTTTTTCTTTTTGGAAACTTTGTCTTAGAGGGGAGATCTATCAGAAAAACATCAAACAGTAAGTGTAGAACAATAATAAAAAATGGGGCCCAAAAAAAAACGTCTCCTTTCCACGCAATATATTTTTATAGAATAACAGATATAACCTAGGCTCGAAGGATCCGAACGTGCCACCTCACTCACACCTTCCAACGCTGCAATTGGTAACGCTGAAAGTGTAGTTAACACGCATTCATATTTCAGAAGTAGTTTGGTTATATTTTAAGATATATGATAGGTACATTGAGCTGTACAATCACCAAAGCTATTTAAAATTCAAAATCAAAAATTTATTCTTCAAATGGGATTGTTACAATTACTTTTGTATGTCAAAGAACCAGCAAGGGCTATTTTTCTTCCTGTATTTTTACAAAGCCCTCAATTAGAAGCTGGCCTCAGATGAATAGTCTAAACCCAACTTCCTTTACAATTTAAACAAATACATATTATAACTATAAAGACTATAGTTTCATTATGTTATTTACTACAGTCAAAATATTGGGTAACTTAACTATTGAGTTATTTAAATTAAACCCAAGCCAATGATGACAATCATAATTTAAATAATCCTCAACAGTACAATAAACTATCTTCATAAGAGTATTTTTGACAAGTGATTTAAATTTGTAAAAAGGAAAATTGGTAACACTTTGTTGATTTTGTTGTCAAATGCTACCAGTATATACATTTCCCAAAAAAAGAGCCTCTAGTTTTTTGTAGTCTGTTCGTTGGAATGGCAAGTTTCTTTTTATTTCTCGTGTTTAATCCATAAATTTGAACATTTTTATCAAAATTAGTATGGTTTTTATGAATATAAATTAAATTTTCATAAATGAATTGACCTGCTAAGATCAATATGCAATTTTTCTTAAATAAGTCCTTCCTTGGTTTTAATTTATATATAGCGTGAACTGCTCTTTTTTGTAATGTAAAAATATGTATTGTAGGTATATAAAAAAAATCTATTACTTTACCTGAAACCATAGCATTGCTACGCGAACTTTATAGGTTGGTCGCTATATACTTCACTTGATGGTACGTGGCTACAGTCGCGGTGGAAAGTTGATTAAGAGATAACATACAAAGATAAGATACATGGTAATTTTCTACCATACTTTCCAACCGAAATAAATTCAAATTCAAAATCATTTATTCAGTCTGGGCTGTTACAAGCACTTGTGAATGTCGAAAAGCTACGCCATCGGTTCGCAAATCTAATAATCAAAATAAACAATGCGAGCACTGGTGCTTTGTCACAGAACTAGGTAAACGGTAATATTTTATTTTAGAAGAGACAAACACGCCAGCGCTTCACCTGATGGTAAGCGATTCCCGCTGCCTATGGACATTGCAACATCAGATAGTTCATAAAAGCGTTGCCTTTTCAATGAAAATTCGCTTTTTTTGGTGCTTTGGATATCGCAAAGGTTCGGGAATACCGCAGATGATAATTCAACAGTTTGGTACACAAAATTTGGTATAAAACGCATTAATGTGGACCTAGGTTTCAAAATGTATGACCCTGGTATAGTCTCATTTAATTTTTTTTTTCAAAACAAATATACGTCTCCGCAATGATCATACGAACAATACACTTTTTCGTGAGATTCTGTATGACATCGGCTAAGTGGTGTTCTAAAACAAATTTGAATTCTTTTTGATAGCCCAAATGTAGCCCTGGAGTAATTCATTGGTTTAAATTAATGCAACAAGACAGGTACATGTGGCGACGACGGCGACCGCGTCTGCTGGTTGAGCCGCGCGGACGGACCAACCTTTTAAGGGAAGCGCCGCTTACGCGGGCACTTCGCACGCTCAACCTGATTGCTGATGAGACAGACTTGTTTTATTGTACTCTGGGTGAATTCACAAGGATTGCGTTATTTATAATTAGTTATAGATGTTAGTACCTACCAGTAAGTTAGTAAATAAAAACATTAGGATAAGCGCATTTATCGAATTGGGGATAAAAAAAAACCTGTAAAGATAGATGTAAGAAGAAATAAATAAATAAAAATAAAAAAAAACATTGTTCTATTTGTAAACAAACATAGCATCAGTGCCTGCATTGTTTGTGTCAGTTTGAATTTGGCTGTTTTCTGTTAGTTTATATAATTCTTTCTTCTTCTTTACCAGCAAGTGAGAAAAAACAGCTTAAATGTAGAATATAAAAAATATATTGGCAGTTAGATTGCCCACCTAGGTGCAACTATAGTATATGCTCCTCAAATTTGCAATAAATATTAGCTCTATAAGATCTTAATGTGCCAAGATGTGACATAAGATGATAATATACAGTACAGTACCCAGTAACTTCATGGAACTTGATACGGTGTGAACAAAATAATTTTTAATTTTGCAAATGTCATATGTTCTCTTGTCTAGGATGTCGGAAAATATTGTAAATCAACCTGCTTGCATCTGCAACGAAACTCAAAGAAGTATGTAAAGTCAACCAATTCATACAGAGCTAGCGTAGTTGACTGAAACAAAAACACCCTAATGAAGAAGAAAGAACGTTGTTGATTGCAGTATAAAAATTCATAAAAGAATACTAACGATTTGTAGATTTTTCAAATTTCCAATCTCAGGTGGTATATACTCGAAATCATTGTCTCCCAAATACAGTGCTCTTAGACTTTCTGAAAAATAAACGGCTTTTGTAATGGTTATAACAGATAATTTGCAATAGGGATTATGTGAAAATATCTTTAATATTTGGGAAAATTTTACGTAACATAGCCATTAAGCCACAGATAGTAAGCAAAGTTTGTTGTTTTTTCTGGGAGTGTCCGAGGCCACTCAGATATCTTTAGCTTATGCCTATTTTGAAGAAAATCACAGGCAATTGTGTATGAACCATTGGTGTCCGCCCGTAGAGGCGACCCGGAAGGGACTTACACCCTGTTGGCCGGGGAGTGCAGCAAGATCACTCTCTGAGAATGGCTCCCCTAGCGCACCCAGGGGAGCGAAGGGAACCTCAGGTACGACACTCGATCCTGTGGTCCCCCTACAACACCTGAGGACAGCCATCACTAAGGTTTTTAGTGGGTAGGCCTCCCCTTCTGGGGAGGAGAACCTCTAATAACCGCCGGGTCTCCAGTATGCAATTTCCTCAGCGGAATAACAATGCACGGTTCAAGTGAGACCTATGTCCACTAGTATAAATTTCTCAGCTGAGTTGATGATAATGCTATTACTAGTATGATATGAGTTTTTGAGTCTTAGTTATAATTGTAAATATAATAAATAATTATAAAATAATGATGCTGATATGATCCTTAAAAATTGATACCTTCATAAATCTTTTAGAGTTATGCTTACCCATCATAAAGAAGTTGCCGGGAAGTGTCTTCTCCTCAAGGTTGTTGTATGTTAAGTCCAGTATTTCCAGGACTGGGAAAGCTCCAAAGCCTCTTGGAAGCATATTTAGTCTGTTAAGGGACACATTTAAGATACGCAGCTTAGGCAGTGAGGAGAGACTGCTTGGCAGTTCCTCAATGAGGTTGTTGGCTAGGTTCAATATTTCCAAATTCATCAAATTTGCCAGAGCAGCTGGAACGGTACGTATTTTGTTGTGACTTAGAGATAGTCGGGTGATGTTGGCTAAATTAACTGAAATTAAGAAAAGGAAATTACATTTATCAAGGATTAACAATTAGGAGACTATCAATAGAGATATCTTTTGTTTACCCAACAATCAGCTAAATTAAAGACCAACCCAACTAATATTTGCAGACTATTAGCTGTATTAATAGAATTTCAAATCAAAGAAATTCAGAAGGTACATATTGACCCTTCGGTAAAGACCCTGTTAGATGTTTTAGCTGTAGTTTATAGTAAAATATATACTTTGCCAAATAAAAATTACCTGTTTACAAATGTAAATTTAGAATACATATAGACAAATCTGCAAAGTTGTGGCATAACATATAAAAATTGTTAAGCTGTTAACCACAAAAAAACAATAAGGCTAGTGTTGAAACCACAAATGACACTATTGCTTAGTGTTTACATCCTCACAAACGTAAGATGTCAGCACTAGAACAGCTACATCATTCATACATTTTAACAACAGTTATTTTTTTCAGGTTTATTGAAATAGCCCTAATTTTATAGAAGTAATATCAAACATATATTTATTTTTATATATAATAATATTATATACATTATAATTATATTTAAAATAAAACTTTTCCTTTTTCATGTTCAACATTCACAATATTAAAGGAAAAAGTTGTTTCTAAATAGTCAAAAACTATTTATGTTTATCAATTTGTGGTTAACTATCATTTCATGGTCATTTATTCTTCTACCCATTGGAACAAGGAGTGACATATATGTATGTATGTATTTATTCTTCTTCATTATACTTCAAAAGTTATCAGTTCAAATAATCATCCATAGTTAGTAATTTTTAACATTCCCCTTCTATTGTAAGTAGGAAATTAGCAGGTTATAGAATATCTATGGAATAATAAGGGTGGCATATTTTATTGAGTAAACACCTACTCGAGTAGAATATGTCATACACCGAGGGACCTAAATTATCATGAGTACCGAATGTTTAATTTTGTACGTATTTCTATATTATGGCAGTATAGAAAATACAAAGAAGTCGTTTTAAGTTATCTATATTAAAAAGTTAAAACAGCAGTCTTGTTGTTGCATTATTGCATTACACCAGTTGCATATAAAAAAATAACTTACATAGCCCTGGAACTTCGTCAAGGTTAGCAATGCCTTTATCGACTAAATCAATTTCAGGATTGTTAATTTCTTTAGCTTCTTCAATAACTTTCTTTGCTTTCGACATCTTTGCGCCTGTGTTGGGAATACACGATACTAAAGGCTGATGACTCATATTAGCACATTTAAACGACAGCTGTTTCCTCTTTCATGCGGGTTAGCTAAGAAAATGGAAAGATAAATTAGTTATTGTTACATTGCAACTTTTGCTAGTAATACTAATATCATGGTCCATTCAAAAAAGTACATGTATACAAAGTGTAACAATAGAACCAAATAGAATAAAAAAAATTGACATTTTAGTAGTTTGACAATATACACACGATCGCAAGTCAATATATACATGCTGACCTTTAGACTGCACCTCCCACACACATAATAGAGACTTTTCGTTGAGTAAATGTATTGATTAACATGCCCTCTACTGTACCATAACACTCGTACCACAGATAGCACTCATTGTTGTCATATTGAACTTGACAGATTAAGTGTAGAATATATCTGATTTAATAGTATTTAACGTAATTCATATACTCTAAAATGTCTAAAATCACAAATACAAATCGAGACTTATAGATTGGTAGTAATGTATCTCCAGGGGTTCATCGGATCTAGTATAACCGTATGTAAGTGTTTTCTGCTCGATTGTTCTAGACGGCCCAGTTGATTGACGACATATATATTATTAGTATTACTAATATATTATTTATTACATATTAATAGAATATATTAACAGAACGTTTTGAATTTGACGTTATATGATGTTCTGTATTATAGTCTGAGACTTATTCAAATACGGTTCCAGCATTCTTATTGTCTAATCATTGATTAGACAACGTTCTGTTAATACTATTCTGTTAATACCTAATAATATAACAATATTAATCTAATACCTACTACGTAATAAGCTGGATAATAATTTCATTATCTGTGGGCAACAACCAAATAGGTTTGTGATAAAATGATGGAAAACAAGTCAGCCGCACAGATTAGTATACTATTGTCAGCCGACTTCCGACTACAAGAGTAGTCAGAGACAAGAGCTAATCGTCTTTTACGTTTATAATTTCTTATTTGCAAGTTCTATTATAGATAACCACACAGATCAAGATAACCAGCCGTTAGCAGTCAGGTGAATAGTTGTTAATAACTTTTTGCCCTAGTAAAAAAAAGTTTGAAGTTGTAATTGGATATTTTATAAAATAATTGTTTGTGATTAATTATATTCCGTTTTCGCATCAAATGTGTATAGTTTCGTGACCTTTTATCAATTCAATGTTTATGTGTTGTAAAGCTAATTCTGTTGATACAGAATTAGCTTTTCGTATAACTGATGTTATACGAAAGCGGCTACAACGCCACCAATGAAAACAATAGGCCGCTAGGGCGCTTCTTCAAAATCGCTGATCACCGAAGAAGTAATGAAGAAATGATGACCATACTCATTGAGCAGTTGCCCACAGGATCAGTTCAACCACAGTCATTATTAGTCGTAGTTTGTGTAATTCCACCTGTCACGAATTATTTAAAAAGTCCTTTCACTAATTAAATCATTAAAAACTTCTGCTCTCATGGAGAATTCAACTTTTTTAAGGCGGGTTTGTTATGTTTACGATACCTATAGGGTTGTTGACATGATGCCCTTATAATGCATGGCATTAGACCTAGCCCTAGTGTAACATATTACATTAAAGCTATTTTTATGGTGCCGCAACTACCAGTCTAAACTTCCTTCCAAAATCTGAGTGCTTTGAACGAGGCACAATTAGATTATTATTTATGCTTGTTTTATAATCAGTGCAAAATTCTTCTCATGGTATGCCAACAATCGTCGATAACCAACAGCTTTTTACTTTATCCCACTAAGGTGTTATAAAAATACCATACATCTAACTTATTAATTGTCACATCCTTCTTTAATGTATTATTCAGAAAATCCCAATCAGTTGTAAAAAAAAAATTGAATATTTGTCTCTTACATTATGTATACCCGTTGCCTGTCTCTTACATTATGTAATCAGTTGTAAAAAAAAAATTGAATATTTGTCTCTTACATCCTTACCCTTACTATTATGTAAAATCTTTACTTGTTAACATCACAGCCATGAGTGAGCGCCGGCAGCCTTTGAAGGCTATTAACCAACTATTAGAAGGGAAGGAGCCATGGCAGATTGCTGCTATGAGTGCTTCTTCTGTGCTTGCTCTTGTGTGGGCTCATAGCTTATTATTCACTGCTAGAGAAAGTAAGTAATAAATGACATATATATTTTTGTACAATATTACTGATAAATTATGTGTATATATATAGTGCATTATAGTGTATATATGCATTACTGATAAAGAATGGAATATAATAACTACTAATAGTGAAAGTAGAAAACAGCACTACAAATAGTGTTGTTTTCTGGGCACACAAATATTTAATTATAATTTAATTAAAGTCTCTATATCTCTCTGTCTCTATAAATCTATTTATTATACGTAAAGCTTGATCACTACAACATCTTTTGATTCAGTCCTAAGTATGTATTCTATAAGATTAATTTGACTAATTAAAATATTTACCTATACTTTATTCTTACTTCAGTATAAGAAACCCTTTCAGTTATACAAATATCAAACTTCATTTTATTGTTTTGTAGGTCCAACAACACGACTTCGTAAACAATTCTTTCGTTGGCTTCGATATGTGCCAATAGTAAGGCGAAAAATTGAGGAAAAAATGGCAGAAATAAACCAAGGCTTCCGTAAAGACGTAACCAAAAGGCTGGCTGGAACAACCATAAGACGGGAGCTACCTGAGAATGGTCTGAGTTCAGAGCAAGTTATAGAGGAAATTAAGGATCATGTTAGTTTGGGTAAGCAAAGTGATAAGACACAAAATCATTTCATTAACAACATTTATCAGTACAAGAATTTGGACATGAAATTGAGTTGAGAGCAGTTGAACCATGGTCGGATTTGATGTTAATCTCTTAATTAGTTTTGATACCCTGTTATAACAGACTATTGATATTTATCATTTGTGGTATGGTGTGGCAACGTATTGAAGCTATTGTCGTCACTTGAGAAATCACGAGATTGATTTGTCATTATCATCATTTCAGGCCTATTAAATGCCCCAGGCTGTTAGTATCCAGTAGGATCCTGCAATCTTCATCAAATCCAGTGTAAATTGTGAAAATTTTCTTGTTTATTACTTGTTTAAAAAAATACTTTATACTATAATATAATATTATAATAACATATAATATTACGTAGGTAATAAAATAAATAAAGTAGTAGGATGTGGATCAAAGGATTCTTATTAGAAGCTGTGCAGGCGGGCAAATTCTCATTAATGTGTGCCTATCTATGATACCAGATTATAGACATGTGACATCAGCAACTATCAGTCTACTAACTTCCTATCCTACTAGATAAATACAATAATATTCAATTATGAAATCCCTAGCAAGCAGTACAGTTGTCTAGAATATAAGAAAAAAATTATTTATTTGTCATGGGTCGCAATTGAATTTGCTATCATTACACAAATATTACAAAAACATTTTATTTTATATATCATATGCCGCAGTTAGTTCATTATTTCCTTTGGAACATTATCAAAGCTCTCACGGTCTACTTCAATATAAACAAAGCTTAACTTATGTCTCTTCAAATTATTTGTTACAACATAATTAGCTAGATTATTTTTCAAATTTATTATTTTGTTAATATTTTATACTGTATCTTCGACATTTTGATTTGTGATAGTTGGATGAAAGGCATTAATTAGAGTAGCAGTCAATTGGAATTCTTTTATTAATTGCTTAGATACCTATATTAATAAAATCTCGTCCCATAACTAATTATAATGTTGCTTAAATCTATAAATTACCATTTCTCCAACCTACCTACAAATAGTGACTGCCTCTTTTGCCTCTGAGACTGATAATTCCATTCACCTATTTGTAGTATAGTAGGGACGAAGGTTTTGTACCTACACTCCATTAATAGTTTGTAAATTATTTGCTTGCGAACCAGTTGCTGGACAGGGGCTAAGCACATCAAATATTAAAAGTAGTTTAACTAAATTTTAACATTTATGTAGACTGTATGTCGTTTTGCATTAAACAAATAAAGTGATTGCTATTCTGCTCATAGCAGTAACATTGTCCATTCTCCTTTGGAGGAAAACTATAAGGAAATGCACAGTAATTTCAATATTTTTCTTAAATTTTGAAACAAATGATTAGATAATAAAATGATTTGTTATCTTTAGGATCGTACGATTGGAAGAATGGTAAAGTATCAGGCGCAGTGTACCATCTGAGCGAAGAAATATCTCGCGTGGCGTGCGAGGCTTACGCGTTGACAGCGTACACCAATCCTCTCCACGCAGACGTGTTCCCCGGCATCAACAAAATGGAAGCAGAGGTGGTGCGCATGGCTATCAACCTGTTCCACGGGGACGACGAATGTTGCGGAACGGTATGTTGATTTTTTTGTCGCTTTTGGTGACTTTTTGCCGATTTTCACATTAGACCAATTGCAATTGGGTAGATGAAATTTTTTTTATTCTATACATAATAACAGTTCTCTTTTAGATGAGAAATATTGTAGAAGTGACGACGTATCTGCGATTATTACTTTTGAAGATACAGCGCCATTTTTGCGGCGCTGTTGCGGGTCGCTCAAAAACGCTCTATACAATGTACACTGCAGTCGTGACGTCATAACTTCAAAACTTCAAAACTTCAAAACAAATTGGCAATAACTTTCTTATATTTACGTTTATAGATATACTTTCTATATTAAATAATGTTACATTTAATCTGAGGAAGTTAGAAAGCTATTCGTTTCATTAGAATTTTGTAAAAAATAATTACACATTATTTTTAAATTTTAAAGCAATATTAATACAAAATTAAAGTAAAATTTCTATATTGACTTACATTCATGAGGTAGAAATTGCTTAACTTTGACAATTATATAATAAAAATAGGCATATTCAGTTGTCCCACCCTATTTTGGTACGATTGATTGCTTTTCGATTAACATTTGTATTCTTACACGATAATGGACACCACTAACAGTGACGCACAATGGTCCAATCATGAGGCTAAGTGCAGTGGAGCTCAGTCAAACTAACTAACTAACTAACTAACCACTAACAGTGCAGACGTTTCCATCAGTTTCGTTCATGTTATAAACTTACTAGCTATCTGCCCGCGGCTTCGCCCGCGTGGATTTCGGGATTGGGTCTATAGAGGGTTAAGGCTCATAGCTTTTGCCCACGGCTACATATGCGCGGTAGTCGGTTTATGGCGCGAAGGTTTTATCCCGCTTCCCGTGGGACTTCCGAGATAAAAAATACCGCAAAACCTTGCTCAAGAATCACTCTATCTATTGATGAAAGCCGTATGAAAATCTGTGCAGTAGTTTTTGAGCGAAACCTTTATTGCTCATCCCGTGGGATCTGTCGATTTTGCCGGGATAAAAAGTATATAGCCTATAATTTATTCCGGAGTTTTATCTTTACGTCTGCAAAATTTCAAAGCAATCGGTTCAGTAGTTACGGCGTGAAAGCGGAACAAACAAACTCACTTTCCGATGTATAATATTAGTAAGGATTTTACATATAGTCTGATTATTAATTCACTGGAGTAAACTGGCAGTTGCTAATGTCACATTGTAAAATTATGTTGCCATATTTATCGTACTAGTGAGGTGACCTGCAAATATAATTGGATAAATTGAATAAATCGATAAGGACTTCACCCTTCGTTGTTATTCAGATCACTCACACAAAGTCTAACAACGTTTATTAAAAAAAAGTACTCAATTAATTATAATACAGGTACATGAATTCTATCAGATACAAAAAATGAAATTCACTCACTTGCTAGCGTTCCCGAACTATGCGTTCAGTTAATCAGTAAATCAATTTTTCGAGCTGTAATTATTCGAACATTTGGAAGTACTTTAATTATTGCAATCTATTTAAAAGAAAAATACAGATTTAACCACTGTGTAATAGTAGTTATTGTATTTCATTTTAGACAAAACCTAATTCTGTAAATTATTTATCGTTATAATGGATATAACCACGACAATTTTACGTCAAGTTTTTTTTTATTTATTGCTGGTTATTACTGGTTACTGGTACAAGATGGAGAAACTGTGTGGATCATGTAATAAACTTATATAATAAAATGTTTAATCTCGACCATATGATGGACAATATTACGGACCGTTTTATAATAAGTGTCACTGACAGCGACGACGATAGTGATAAAATTATGTCTGACGATGACGAATAAAAATCTATCCATTGAATATTTTTGTTTCATCTCCTATATATATAAAACTCGATTACCACTCACTCACTGACTGACTGATCAGGGGTGATTTTGAGGTGTTTAGAGGGTGTATTGAGTGTTTTGATGTTGGGGTAGAATTTTTTAGATTTTTTAGTTCATAGAATGGGATAAAGGGATTTTTGCCAAACCAACATGGCGGCCCGCGCGAAATGTCAACTTTTTCAAATCGCCTCCGTTTTTAACGGCGTTTGGTGGGGGTGTTCCCTACTGTGACGGGCATGCGGTGCGCCTGTCAAACTGCGAAAAAACAAAATGGCGCCGCCGCCATCTTGGACTGAAAAACCCGTTTCGACCCGTGTTTGCGACCGTCGACCGGCGCGGCGCTTGCTTTTTTCCGGGATTTTCTTTTTTCGCGTGGTCGGGACTGTCCTCGACTTTCGGGAAATTTGCGGCGCGCGGCGAAAAACAATATGGCGGCGGCGCCGGCGGCCATCTTGGATCGCCAATTTTGACGCGATTTTCGGACCGGATTTTCGCCAAGATGGCGGCCTCCGACCGGGGTGACATGTTCCGGGCGGGGGTGGAGCTCGGCGAGCAGTGTTGCCAGTGGGAGAAAATTTCTACCGTTTTTGGTAGTTTTTCCTCTAAGGGGCGGCGAAAGGCGAAAATCGAAATAACGACTTTTGGAATTTTTCCATACCACGAGCCTAAAGGCCGGCGGGGCCTCTATGACTTTCTGGTATTTTCATTTTTCTCCACTGGCAACACTGGCCTCCACGGAGGTTGAAAACTTTTCGCAGACCGAATTTGACCCGAATTGATCTCCCAGATCGGGGTGAGCTGGAGTCGCGGGACAAACGTCATCCCACCCCGTATACGGTGCAGATATTGGGAAAAATCCGAAACTCCGAGATTTCAAGATGGCGGCGGCGCCGGCGGCCATTTTGTAAAAAGTTGCAATTTGGAAAAAATGAAATCGCGGTTTTCGCGCGGTTGCCGGCGTTTTTCGACTGACAACCCCGGGTGACCTTTTGTAGTGCTCGGTGGGGAGAATTTATCGGTGGGGTAATTTACCCCGATTTTGGGGTATTTTCCCCGATTTTGGGGAGAACGTAAATCGCGTGTTTTTCGATTTTTTTTCACATGGCCGGGTCGACCGGGCCTCGCTGATCACTTTTACCACCATTTTGGCCCAGATATATGGCAACACTGGGCGCTGTGGCAGATTTCGGTTTCGGCGACTTTGCGAATTTTTTGACGCGAACCGATGACAGTTGCGCGCCTGCAGTCACCGCCAATCGGTGAGCGGTTTAGTCTACTACACTGGAAAAATTTGACATTTGACATTTTCAAGATGGCGGCGGCGCTGGCGGCCATTTTGTGATGGTTAATATACTCTTTTTGCTATATTCTCGCGGTTTTCAATCCCGATACGGTGATATGGGTATCGAATGAAAGGATTTTTTCAGCGCTATCGACGCCTATTAGTAACAACGTAAAAAAAACCAATATGGCCGCCGGTCCAAAAAGGCCGAGTATCATTTGTATTGTAATCCCTACAATATGGGTATCAAATGAAAGGGTTTTGCAAGTCTAATACAGCCGCGTTAGAGACAATGAAAAAAATTCAAAATGGCCGCCGCTCTCAAAATGGCGGACCGCTTTCGTTTTCCAACCCAGGCTTCATGGGTATTAAATGAAAGGGTTTTGCAAGTCTAATACAGCAGCGTTAGAGACAATAAAAAAAATTCAAAATGGCCGCCGCTCTCAAAATAGCGGACCGCTTTTGTTTTCCAACCCATGCTTCATGGGTATCAAATGAAAGGGTTTTGCAAGTCTAATACAGCAGCGTTAGAGACAATGAAAAAAATTCAAAATGGCCGCCGCTCTCAAAATGGCGGACCGCTTTTGTTTTCCAACCTGTGCTTCATGGGTATCAAATGAAAGGCCTTGACGAGTAGAACACGACGCTGTAAGTGCCGTTTCGAAAATTTCAATATGGCCGCCGATCCAAGATGGCGACTGACATTTTTTTGCGATTTTAACTATATGGGTATCAAATGAAAGGATTTTAAGAGTAGAACGGAACCAAATGTGAGTTATAGTAAAATGTCAATTTCTTTTTTTTTTTTTTACTTACCTCGACATGCTTTTGTGCCGCTTCGCAACTGTACAAGATTTTATTTGAAAAACGCAATAGTGAGCAGCGCCACCGCGAGGTGCGTGCACCTCGCGGCACTCGCGCGACCTCCAGCGCCATGAGTTTTTCAGTGTGTTTACAACTGCACGCGGTTTTTCAGTTTGTTTTGACTTAAATTGAGACAATTTTTCACCAATTTTCGACCGACCGCCATTTTTTTTTCAGTAGTGGGATAGACCACACCACCGCGAGGTGCGCGCACCTCGCGGCACTCACGCGAATACAATCGACGTGAGCTTCTTAGTGTATGTTAAACTGCACACGTTTTTCAGTTTGTTTCGACTTGAAGGAAGACAATTTTTCACCAATTTTCAACCGACCGCCAATTTTTTTTTTCAGTAGTGGGACAGACCACACCACCGCGAGGTGCGCGCACCTCGCGGCACTCACGCAACTACCAGCGCCATGAGTTTTTCAGTGTGTTTACAACTGCACGCGGTTTTTCAGATTGTTTTGTCTTAAATGGAGTCAAATTTTCACCAATCTTTGCCCGACGGCCAAATTTTTTTTCAGTAGTGGAATAGACCACACCACCGCGAGGTGCGCGCACCTCGCGGCACTCACGCGACCACAAATACCGTGAGCTTCTTAGTGTATTTTAAACTGCACACGCTTTTTTAGTTTGTTTTGACTTAAATGGAGACAATTTTTCACAAATTTTCGACCGACCGCCCATTTTTTTTTTTCAGTAGTGGGATAGACCAGACCACCGCGAGGTGCTCGCACCTCGCGGCACTCACGCGACCACCAGCGCCATGAGTTTTTCAGTGTGTTTACAACTGCACGCGGTGTTTCAGTTTGTTTTGACTTAAATGGAGACAAATTTTCACCAATTTTCGACCGACCGCTCATTTTTTTTTTCAGTAGTGGGATAGACCACACCACCGCGAGGTGCGCGCACCTCGCGGCACTCACGCGACCACAAACACCGTGAGCTTCTTAGTGTATGTACGACCGTACACAGTTTTGTAATTTATTTGATTTTTGTGACAAAAAAGACGACATTTTCACACCAATTTTGACAGACCACCCTTTCTTTCAAAAAACAGTCAGGATGGACCACCCACCGCGGGGTGCTTGCACCCCGCGGCAAGCACTAGACGTCGCTTGCTTGCCGCGGGGTGCAAGCACCCGCGGTGGGGTGGTCCATCCGGGCTAGTTTTTGACAAAAACTGTGGTCTGTCAAATATGGTGGAAAATGTCGTCTTTTTTGTCACAGATTTAGACTGCGGTCGCGTGAGATGTTGTCTACCCCTTTTTTTTTAGAAAATAAATAGTGGTTTGATTGCGAATCGGGTAAAACTTTGTTTTAAAATTTGACTGTAAAACTGACAACTTGATGTAAAATGTTCGTCATATACTGGCAACAAAGTGCTTCAGAAAGCATATTATAAACACTTGTGAACAGTGGCCAATTAAATTCTTAGAAAGCACATTGTGACCTCATTTACTTTGCAAACATGTTTATTATGATGAAGTATGATTAAATTAATCTTGAAGAAATGGCACAGGTCTAGATATCATTCACATTTGCTCTGTTCTTATGTATTACCTAAATTAATAGTTCTTTATTCACAAAGCGTGCTTAATTAAAGTTTAATAAAAACTTTGTTAATCCTTCGCAAGATGGCGATATTTTCCGATACCGAAATCTCTTATTTCAAATTTTTGTTGCTAGATGGCAGTATTAGACCATTTTAGTAAAGAAATTAAAATTAACTATTGCAAGGTAAAATATCTATTTTAATAATTAAGTACATATGACGACTTCTTTGTTTCTGGACATGTTTAGTATTGTAACGTTTTTGTATCTAGTTGGATATAAGTTTTCTACCAAAATGCAAATATACATAACAATTGATTAAATGGCTATTGCCTGTATACATGGAGAAAATGTTCTTTCTAACTTGTAATTTTTATTTTCAAAAACACTTATGTATGTATGTGTCTTATTAAACGCTATTTGTTTTTATTTTGAAGTGTCCGATTGATCTTCAACAATTGCTTCGTAATTTTTAACTATTTTTTAAACATATAAATTAACAATATATTTGTAAGCACCGCATTGATTTGCGACTGAAGTGAATGGGTATTTTTTTATATATGTAGGTTTTAAAACTGAATGTGTGATTTCGTTTACGCTTAATATTAAATTAATAAAAACATTGTCTTGTTAATAAGGTTTTTGGTTTTATTGCATGTTCTATTTGTTCTACCATCTACTACGTACCTAGATCAATATTTAATATAGAAAACATATTCGTGTTAAATTCTATCTGATAAAAATTAAATTTCATTCAAACACAGCAATGCCATTTTAAAAACACGAATTGTGAAATGACAGAATCGTTAGTAGATATTTTGACAAATTAACATTATTTTTAAGGAAAGCTATATGAAAAGAACCTGTTTACAGTAAAACAATATGAGTACAGCAGATAAAATGTTGAAAATACAAAAAGAATATATACTTCTTGTGAAACTGTTATTCATATTGTTCGCGTCTTGAGCATGCTACACGAACTATCTTGATATTCTTAATAAATAAATAATCCTTGTTGATGTAAAAAATATATTTATTTCGTACCCTTGATAATACACAAAATACTTGATAAACGCTTGCTAATGACAATGCCTTGTTTGCAATTGCACCGAAATAATGAGTCAAGACAAAATGCTGACGCCGACTTTTACTTAGGTATATTACTACTTATGACTTATACTTTTATTCATAGAACTTACAAATATTTAAAATAAATCTATGGATTAGTTTTAACCATTTTGAAAGAAATGATGTTAGCCAGGCAAACGGTGAAACAGCATCGACGAGTTTATTTACTTAATAAAATGTATTATTGACACATGGATGGTTCAGTACTTGTCTCATCACTATTTTTTAATTGAGATATTTTTACATTCATCCAATGCTCTTACAATAAAGAAAAACATAGAGAAACAATTTATGTACCTACGTATTGAACACACACTGCAGTAAAAAATAACACATTTGTCAGATAAATTAGTGTCCTTTATTTATTTTAAACATTGCAGTATGATAGTATGTACAATATTATGATTGATTGTTATGTTAATTTCTATATGCTCACTTTTTAAATGTTATAAGTGTCCTTCAAAATACGTATGTGGTACCAATTTCAAAAATATATAAATCTTTGACGCTATTTGTTAATAAAAACATTTGATAATTATTATTTACAATATACAAAATGATTAATATACTAAATACAAAACAATTCTTTTTTGAAACTCTTAATTAATCGAATCTTCAATATCTTCATTATATTATGCATCAGGAGCATCAGGACCTGCAAAAATATATAGATGTTAATCATATTATTTTAAAATGCACCAATAAATGTTTGCAATGTTATATGTCAGGAAAACACATTAACTATGTAAAACATATTAAAGGCACAATACTTGTTAATAAGTTTGATCTAATTGGGTGGAGCATGGTGGTGATAACTTTGCCCATACAAATTTTAAGTTCAAGATACTTATATTAGACATTCAACTGTAGGTTAGTACTTAATTTATTTTTAGCAATTTTCAATGTCTTTCGAGCATTTTAGTTATTAATATACTTATTTTCTAATTCAGCCATACAGCCTTTAAAAAAATTGTTTGTGAACGTTAAACAACATATTTTACAAAAATTCTTTAAATAAAATTCGCGTTGGTTGCTATTTTATCTTATAAAAAAAATCTGGGAAAATTCTCTTAAGTTTAACTGTTAAGTTTTCATTGCCGAACTGTGCGTAATGTGAATAAATGTAATAGGCATTTTCTTAATTGGTAGTTGGCCAAATCATCTCTATAGAGTTATATAACAATTACAAGCGACAGTGTTAGAATAATAGTATATTATAATAATACAAGTGAGTAATGTTGAAAATCACTTTCGAGGCTGACATTGAACGCGAATGCAGCGAGTGCTTAATATTCAGCCGAGAATGTAATTTTTAACTGCTTACGAGTGTTATACGACGTTTTTCAATACCATTGCGAGTAATTAATACAAACTTTATAGGTCAATAAAAAATTATTTTGACAATTTGTGAAAGTACAATTATAAAAATTATACGTTGGATTTCCACCTTCACCGCCAGTCATTTCTGAAATATTCGTTATTATTTCATTCGTACAATCAATTTCATCGCTTGATGACATTTTTGATATAAAAATCTTAACAAAAGAAACAATGCAAAATATCTACTTGCAAAAAAGTACTGAAATTTGAAAAATGAATGGCGCGTTTTATTTTCATCGACTGCTTTGTGCGCGAAACACTAAGGTACGCTTATACAGCCAAAACAGCAAATTATATAATTTTTATAAAGTAAATATATTCTTTTAATATTTATGTACAACTTCTATTTAATCGTTGTAATTTTAAATAAGGTTTTTATAATTGTATATATTTAAACAGAGTATAAAAAAATAATACAGAATAATTATTACTTCGAATTTGATGTCTTGGTCCGGCAGCGTTAGTAGTGGTGGCGGCAGCAGTTTATTTCATTCAAATTATAACTTGTGTCGTAGGTCTTCGGCATGAAGTTTAGTTATTTCTTATATTATTTATTCCAGTCTTTATTTATCTGGAATTATATGAAATGTTAACAAAAATAATCTCGTTATATTCTCTGAAACGATCTCCCTACATGTTGGCGTATGGGTCACGCCTTTAAAAACAATTTCTACCTATGATGAAATTATTGTTTTTTTAAGTGAATTGTGAAACAATGTTCAATAGTGAAATAATATATATTTGTTATGCATTGGTATTACACATAGAAATAACATTTACTATATCAAATGTAAATAAGTATTGACATGTATATTTGTGTATTAGTTGAAGTTAACAAACCGACTTATAAATATAATTTAAAAAAATGGTTATTGTCATTAAAAGCAACAATAAAGAAAAGCTTCGAATCCAATCAATGTTATGAATATTGATTGATTATTAAGCGTTTGTAGTTAATAATTAATGTTCAGTTGATTAGGATTTTTAGTTCGTATTAAAAAAGAGATCCTGTAACACGCAACAACACATCAAACTTTACATGTTGAACTTAACACAATTCTTATAATGGTTTTCGTAATGCAAACGCACAGCACCACGTGTTAATTTTTTTATACATATTAAATTATATACATAACAATATATAAAAAATAGCAATTATAATGCAAATAATTAATTGCGTAAATTTTCGTTACCTGTATAATGTGTTACAGATTTTTTCTTTTTATGGATAATTTGTGCATATGAAGAATGCTATAGCCTCAAAGGGATATATATAGTTGTAGACATCTCATTTTTCTTAGTTATTTTGAATATATTCTGTTATAACCTGAAAAATACAAACAAATTAATACTAATAATAAAAATGTATACTAATATGTATGCTTTGAGAATATATTTGAATAACTTTAACGCATAACATTATTGGATATAGATTTTTCAGATATAGAAAGAAGATTTGCATTTCTGTATTAGCAATTGTTGAAATATAGGTTTAAGGTAAAATTTTATATCTTGCAACAAATATAATTTTAGTAAGTTCACTTATTTTATTATATCGAATATAGTAAAGATCCAGCTCTGCAACAAAGTGAACCACTGATTTGGTGACGATAGCAGAAACTGGATTTCAGTAACATAGAACCGATAGATCTGGAGATTTTTCAAGGTTGTTTTTTTTTTTGGTCCCCTGAGGAAAATGCATACCCATAAAAATTGCAACCCAAATTGCATACCCCGGCTGTGGCGAGCCGAGGTTATGTGGGGCTCTCCTCCCCAGAAGGGGGAGGCCTACCCACTAAAAACCTCAGGGATGGCCTTCCTCAGGCATGTAGGGAGCCCCCGGGAACACAAAAGCCACTTCCGGGAAAAAGGAGACCCCCTATGTCCTAAAGAGAAATATATATATCAATTTTTACCCATCTGGTTATATTATAAATGTTTTATACTTAACTTATAATTATTAATAACTGCATTTTAATTTTTCTTTAATTTGTAGCTTCTTTTATAAATATCACCTATCTTATCTGTGTCTGTATCTGCATAATACTATTTATTTTCTGCATTGGTTTTCATTGGTTTCAGTAAAAACTCATTGGTATATCCAATATGTTTTAATATTTGCAGTGTATATTTATCCGGCGCTTGTATAGTGAAAGAAATTATCGAGAAGACACCTGCGGACACACGTAAAGAAATTGAAATTATATTTGAAATCTATAATTCCCCACTGGACCTGATTGATTGAGGTCCTAACATACGAGTATATAATAATAGGGCATAGCGCACTTGTGCTCTTCATTGGGGACGGTCGCATATAAGTTATATGACTGTATGTGTCGTAATCTGGAAAATAATAAAAAGATTGTTAGTATAATAAGAATAGTCGGGATACCAATATTTACAAATGGAAAAGTCATTGATATTGAATTTGTATATAATTACTTAAATTAAAGGATTTTTGGAAGCCTTTTAATAAGTAGGTCTACTATTCTTTAACTGTAAATTTACATGTAGACTTATAAATACTTAATTAATTAAATTGTGATGCGACTTTTGAAAGCGCATTTTAGGAAAAATTGCATTGGTGATTTTTATTGGTGTTAATATTAAATAAACTGAAACAGGCACCCTATTTGAAATGCTGTAATGTACTCGCCAGAAGAAAGAATTTTAGTTAGTACAGACCAAATAATGCGATCTTTACATTCTCTAGTTGCAGCCCCGCAATTGTATTGTATTGTATCTATAAGCAATAATTTAAATTAAAAAAAGATTAAGATATATGCCAGCGCCTCGTTAGTAAAAGCAGGGAGCACCACGAGCAGGTGAGGTTGGCAATTGGAAATATAAAAATAACCTCTCATGACAGCTTCGTGACATAATTAATTTAGTTATTAGAAATATATAATTATTTTTATATTTCCTTATGCTCCCCAACTAACTACATATACTAACTACATGGAATGTATATGAATCAATAATATACTAAATATATATATACTACATAATAATACGATATTTCTAGTAAGAAAAAAAAATGATTACGTGCTCGTACGATTGTTGTAGCGCCGCCGCCGCCCCCATTTGGTGATTAAATGAATGAAATGAGATGAATGAAGATGAGTATAAATATAATATCACTAACTACACTAACTACTGTGCAGCAACATCAAGCACGGCTATTTAATATTGTACACGATAAGATCAAGTAACATTGGGCTAATAATTTTTCAAGTTTAATTAGGAAAAATGATTATTAACCAGGTTTCAATAAACCTTTCTTCCATGCATTTTCGAAAAGCAGTGGCTGTTCCCAGTTATGAAGCTGAAGACCATTATCACTGCGAAAGTAACATGACGATATGACAGAGCGACACGCTGCTTTCTCAGTGACAATAATCTTGCAACCCCATCCATAACTGAAAACCCATCACACACAATAGGCTTGTTGCCTAAATTTCAGTAGTTAGATACTAATATACCTTGATGCCTATTCTATACAAAATAATTATTATTTTTGAAAAAAAAATGCTTATTTATAAGAATAATTTTGCATTTAATTAAATATTTAACATTAGTCATCAAAAACGCTCATGACTGTCATGTCGTCTTGAATGACGTCACGCCGTGCAAAACACAGCTGTTTTAGTATCGGAATATTCGGTATTGTGAAGTTATTTTAAATAAAAAATGGATTCATCGTATTACAAGTACTGCATAGTGCCCCAGTGTACAAGCACAAGTATAAAAACACCAAAAAATTATTTATATACGTGCCAAACAATCAGCAGATACGTAAAAAGTGGCTGACACTCGCGAGAAGGAATGATGCCCATTCTCTTTCGCACTTCCACAAGACACTTGGGAATGACATTTTGACTTTGACGTTTCGCACGGCGTGACGTAACACTTTTTAATTGGTGTTTGCTGTCACGTGACTTATGGCTTATTTTGTGCAATTTTATTTTATAAAAATATAAATAATCAAAAGTTATTATTTTATAAAACTTTGTTTTTTCATAATTAAATGATCATCTTAATAGTTATGCAACCTAATGCATCAGATTTGTTCATAGTGGATACAAGCCTATTCGAAAATACATCTAGAGGAAACTTTTATTGAATCCGTAGTAGGCTAATAAGCATTTCTCTATTAAAATTTCAAATTTATTAACCCCGCGGTATGAGAAAAATATTTAACAAAAAATTAATCAAAACGAAACATAAAGAAAATCAAAGGGGGCGTATCCAGGGTTAGATAAATAAAATACACATACATAAACTTTTGCCTTACGAATTCGTCCTATGAGGTGAACAATGTAAAAAAAAAGTTGAAACGCGTCAGGAAAGCTGCTCTACAACAATTGCGGAAAGACTACATTATTAGCAAAAGGTTTATTATTTATTATTTTTTCTTTACTAATGAGAATTTTGATATTTCGGTTTTCGGTAACGCGACCTAGAGCGACATATAATTGGCCATGACTAAAAACGTCAGAGCGTAAATCCACGCCTACTCGACTGATGGTCTGGCCCTGACTTTTATGTATAGTCATGGCATAGGCAACTTGTAATGGAAACTGACGACGAGTCATTTCAATAGGGCTTTTTGGTTCTATTGGGGCTTTGAAAATTATGCGAGGAATGAAATAGACATCATTCTCGCCGGGCCTGCGAACGGTTATTAAACGCGGCGATGTTTTGACAACGATAACTTTTGTCCCGTTAACTAATTTGTCCGAAAAGCTAAGATTACGGATAATCATGCACACGCATCCGACCTTCAGTGTCAGATCATGGGGTGGAACACCTTGTGGTTGAAATTTGTTCAAAGAATCCGCGCCTAAAAATATTTCGTCTACATTATCTGTGACAACTTCATCAACGGAATAAAAATGCAACAATTCGTCCTCGAGACGATCTAATATAAGGGAATTTACTTCGCGAACATTTACGTTATGTGTAGTCAAGATTGCACGATGGGCGCAAACGTCTGGTTCGTCAATGACCACATTGGGAAAAACAAAATCGTGTAATTCTGTGACTACCGATATAAAAGATAAATCTACTAAGTTTTGTGTTGTACTACCAATTTTATGGGGATGTACTTCTAATAAATTAGAGCCCAACTTTAATAAAAACTCTGAATACAGAGGGTCGTCTTTGCACCGTTGGGTGGTGTTCAGACGGAAAGATTTTAATTTCTGCCAAAGTGCTGATGATTTTACTGAGCAATTAACTACGTCTAAATCTGTTCTCGCGTTAACAACTACGGGTGGTATCTGACGGAAATCACCAGCAAATATTAAGATTTTACCACCAAATATGTTGTCACAGTGCATAAGGTCTCTAAGGGAACGATCCAATAAATGGATTAGAAATTTGTGGGCCATGGGCGCCTCATCGTAAATTATAACACTGGCGTTATAAATGAGATCCGCCCGCTGAGAACCGTTTGTGATGTTCCAATACCCCAGATCGTCGACTGGGTCTAACGGAAAACGGAATAAGCTATGCGCGGTGGTTCCTCCGACGTAGTTTTGAGCCGCTATACCGGAGCTGGCTGTACACAGAACGATGCCATTTAAATTTGCGCGTACGTGTGCAGTTATTACGTTTAAGAGTAATGTTTTACCTGTTCCGGCAGGACCATCGATAAAAAATGCCCTATCATTGCAATCGCGGTAACTGTCATTACTCAAAAGACTGTCGACATAATCGAATACGGCTCTTTGTTCGTTCGATAATTGGGGTAACCAATTGTCAACGAACATTTTTAGCTGACTGGCATTGTGCTCAATGCGCTCGCGACCTAACTCGGTGGTATTATCGGCGACCGCTGGCAGACCCTGTTCAACCGCAGACGTCCCATGCTTACGAAGCAACCTATCGATTTGGATGAGAGCAAGGTCGTATGATTTGGACTCGTCGTCATCTGGCAAATTCTGTCTAATGTCTACGCTCAGTTTTGATTTATATTTTTCCCATATCGACACTACACGGATGCCGTTAACGGCCAAAAGAACAAAGAAACTACGCAACCGAGCTCCACTTAGAAAAGTGGAGGCTTCCTCCATAGCTAATTCGTATTCGGATTCATCGTTCGCGATACCGACGGCCTTTGCAGCTTCCTGAAAAGTATTACATTCTGGACCACCGAGCGCGTAAAGGTCCTTATAACCGCGACACGGATACGAGCCTAAAAGAAGACGTAAATAAAATTGTTCACCTCGATTGGGACCGACCCAGAACAATCGCGAAACTAATTCCCCCCGCTGTCGGCGTGTTAAAAATTTATTATTTGGTAGGCTAAAGATTTGGACTTTTTGGGACGTGGGACGCTTTGTATGAACAATATACTGTTCGTAAAAATCTAAATAGGTTAAATTATCAAACTCCTCAGTTTGAGGACGACCGAAATAAATCAATAAATCCGAGGAGGCGCCATGTGTAGCTGCGGATTCATTGCCGGCTTTGAAAAATATCGATTGCTGACCTTCAAGGTGGACACCGAGCTGTTTGACATTTGGTTCGCGCGCGGTTATGTCAAACTCAAGAATGCGCCATGTCGCCTCGCAGGACCCTAGGTAACGTTTGGTGACGTACGATTCTATTTCATTATTACGCTCAGCATCAGTCAGTATTGTGACACGTGACTGATCGGGACCTTTTGTCATATATTTAAACAAATATTTTACAATGGCACGGGCCGAATATACTAATAAATTAATGTGACAATCATATTTCAAGAGCAAGGCGGCATTGTACGGAACAACCCATAAGTCGCTAATAGTGACATCCCTACCCCTATACTTTATTGTGGCCAGATTTTCGGAGTTGCGCTTATGATGCGTGAAACCTCTATTATCTATATATGTGGTAGACGTATCCCGTTTAGGGAAAAACTTTAAAGATTTTTGTTTCTCCTGATCCCAACATGGGAGATCTACCCTTTGCGAGGGACCACAGGGGCCGTGGATCATGTGATCAAGCACGGCCTTTTTTAACCTGCCGCCCGCTTCGGAGTCGTCAGGTATGTCAGCTCTTACGAATTTATCTATATCTATGTTTTGTACGGGACCACCACCTTCTACTCTAAAGCAAATATGGGCGTGGGGCAGTCCACGTTTTTGGAATTCAATGACATGCATTATATACATGCATTTTCCGAACCAAGAACCTGATCTAAGATCTCTTAAGAGCTGACCTAGTTTTAAATTAAAAACTCTAGCACAAATAAGAGGATGAGCTCTCTGACCGGTGGGAGTGGACTGTACTATTTCTGGCCATTTGGGATTGCACGTCATCGTGAGAAAATATGATGGAGGCCCTAATCTATTAACTAATGCAATTGCATCCATATATTTACATTTCATGTATCGTGGTCCCCCTGTGTATGTACTTGGCAAGTAAACTCGCCCGGGCACAATGCCGCCCTCCCCTTGAATAGTCTCATCTTCAGCAATTTGTCGCGAAACTTCTACACTATCCTCGATTTCTTGGAGTGGACCTGTAGTGCAATTCTCGTATTTTTTTACAATCGCAATTTAGTTGAAGTTTAGCAATCGCTCGATCTTAGTCCCACCCAAAATCGGTATTCACGTATCACATTTCCGAACAAAACCAAAACTAAATTGAAACTAAAACTTAATTTCAGCGAACTTTAGATTGCGAGGTGGGAATGTTGCCAACTGAATCAAGACAAAATCCACTGAATTTAAAAAAATAAATATATCGAAAAATAAACGATACTATTAGATTTTAGAGTATAAAATCATTATTTAATTGGCATAAAAGTACAAAGATGTATAAATATTTAATGACAACTGCATTTCAATCGTGGAATTTGACGTTTGGTAGCTCAACCTCGATCGACAGGTTTATCTAAACTTTAGTAGAATACCGATTCTGTTGCGGTTAGAGTGCAGTTTAACTTCGATAAAATAGGAGAATACAGTGTAACGATTATGATTTAGCGCTACGTTTGGATCGAGCTAGTTCAAGTCCGATCATAGTTCGATTGAAAGACGTGAATACAAAAACGTGTTTTTAGACTAAATCGTTGCTAACTCGCTGCGACTTTATTTAGGAGAATTGCACTACTGCCCTAAGTGCGGAATTTGAAGTTCTATTTTGTAAACTATAAATAAATTTAAGTCTTTCCTCTGATATTCTATTGAACATATCAATAGTCCACTCCTCGGAAAGACGACCTATTTCAGAAAATCGAGGTTCCGAAAGCAATAAACAACGAACGTATTTATTTTGCGTTAATTTAACTCCTTTTTTATCTAAAATATTTGGAAACCATCCCGAGTTTCCTTGAGGATATAACAAAGGATATTGAAAACTTTCATACAGTGGATTTAGTATATCCACTGTATGCGGCTTTTTGCCGCCTTTTTTCCAAATGGCAATACAATTTGGAATGTAACGTTCGCTTTCGGTACTTAATATAGCAGCTACTTCGGTCCCAATTGGTACGTCACCTAAAATATTACCGTGGGTTCGGCGAGACGTGCGTTCGAAAATCAAATGAGCCTCGTCAGATGTCTCTTGACTGAGGCGTTTAAAAACTTCAATATACGGATTTACATTATGCAAAAAATAATTAATAGACTGAACTACTTGAATGTCTAAACGTTGACCGGATGCTAATCTTTCGCGTTCACTACTGTCGTGAATGTATAAACCAATCGGATTGGTAGTATCCGTGTAGGCGAGATCGAAAACGCGGTGGTATACACGACCTTGAATTTTAAGGAACGCGATTCCGGTCGATGGTTGCTGATAACCATGAGAAACGCCCAAGGCGCTGAAAGCAAACAAATTATTGTACGCACGCGGAGACTTAATGAATGACGGATGAGTATAAAAATCCTCCGTCAAGGGATCGAAATTTTGAATATTATAGGCGCCGGCGCCACAACACCATTTAATTCTATTTTTCTCTTCGAAGAAGAGCCGAGCCCGGCAATGAACGCACACATGAGCCTCGCGTGCAAACAGAGAAGTTTTTAGACAAAACAATTTAACCGCGTTCAAATCATCTTTGCCTCTTTGACCAATCAAAAGCGATTGACGCAAAATAGGTTCTACATTACGATTAGTCGTATTATATTTTTGTACAGCTTCTCTGTTTACTGATGGATTTTCCGTATCGTAACGCTTAACAGACTCTCTATGGATCGATGGATTTTTATCGGTATAACGTTTTACGGCGTCGCGATGAACATCAGGATTATTTGACGTGTAACGTTTTACGGCGTCGCGATGAACATCAGGATTATTTGACGTGTAACGTTTTACGGCGTCGCGATGAACATCAGGATTATTTAAAGCGTAACGTTTTACCGCATCGCGATGAACGTCGGGATTGTTTGATACGTAACGTTTGACAGCGTCACGATTTACATCTGGATTTTTTGTGGTATATTGTTTTACTGCCGCCCTATGTGAGATAATTTTTTTCTGATACTTTTCTATTGCGTGATCTACTAATGAATTTTGTTCAATGATGACAACTGGTTTCATTTTTAATTTTTGATCTGCATTAATTATTTCAGTTTGGTAATTTTTTATCGCGACGCGCCTAGGGGGACTTGCACTGGAGCACGCTCTTTTTTTACCTCTTTTAATTTTCATGGGTCGACCTCTCTTCGATTCTAAGTTGTCGAAACTCATTTTTTCCAAAATTACTACTGGTTTTAGTGTGGTGAATTTTTTATCTAAATTAGGGTCATAATTATTTGTTGAATAAGTTTCGACATGTAATTTATGAATTGAATATTCGGAGGAACCATCGAAATAACCGGCGGTGGTGAGAAGTAACCGAACGAGTGACTCTAAATTATTGCAACGAAACAAACGCGACGTTAGGGGCCTACCAATTCGCGCGTTTTTTTCATCGACACCATGACTGTTAAATAAATAATATTTTGAAGCGTGTCTCCAAAATGAAACTGTATAATTTAGCCCAGTAAAAAGATAACTATCCCTACTGTCCTCGTGGGCCTCGAGGGTTTGAACAAATTGTCGCTCTAGTATCATTTGTAAATCACGGAATTTTGTCTGATCATGTTCGGATGCGGGGAACGTGCCGTTAGCTACCCAGTTGTCATTCATTGAAGATATTTTGACCAAATAGTTCCCTAGCTCAAATTCGTTAGGCAATTCGTCAGGCGAAAGCATGAACCCGGAAGTTATTTGTCTAATACGCGAAATTTCTGATGTTACTCTCATATATAAAGAATCTCCACTATTTAAAATTAAGTCTATATCCGCGGTAGTAAAAATACTTCTACGACGAATAACCGAATACGCAGAAGCACATGCTGACATTGCTACACACTGAACACCCTGCCCCATGAACTTACTATCCCCCTGGTGAGTAGTGCCTAAAAAGATGAGATATTGTTAATGCCATCAAATGTTTCCGAAAGTTTTAATGTGTTATTCAGATTTTATCGCAGACATTAACACAGAAATAATTATAAATTAAAACAAATTTTAATTGTGACAGTTACATCACTTATGCACATAACAATATACAAATAAATATGTAATAAAAACAAGAAATACTTATAAACTCAGATGATAAGGTATTGTATTAAACTTATTTAAATTATTAAATAATTATAGTAATATAAATTATACTAGACGTCGCTTGCTTGCCGCGGGGTGCAAGCACCCCGCGGTGGGGTGGTCCATTCTGACTGTTTTTTGAAAGAAAGGGTGGTCTGTCAAAATTAATGTGAAAATGTCGTCTTTTTTGTCACAAAAATCAAATAAAGTACAAAACTGTGTACGGTCGTAAACACGCTAAGAAGCTCACGGTGTTCGTGGTCGCGTGATTGCCGCGAGGTGCGCGCACCTCGCGGTGAGGTGGTCTGCCCTGCCTTGAAAAAAAATTGACAGTCGGTCAATAATAAAAAGAAAAACTTGTCTCCAGTTATGTCGCAAAAAACTAAAAAACTCTGTGCAGATGTAAACACACTAAGAAGCTCACTGCAAATGTGGTCGCGTGAGTGCCGCGAGGTGCGCGCACCTCGCGTGGTGTGATCTATTCCAACAATGAAAAAAATATTGGTAGTCGGTTGAAAATTGGGGAAAATTGCTCTTCACTTATGTCACATGAAACTACAAAACCGCGTACGGTTGCAAAAACACTAAGAAGCTCACGGTGTGCGTGGTCGCCTGAGTGCCGCGAGGTGCGCGCACCTCGCGGTGGTGTGGTCTATACCACTACTGAAAAAAAAAATTGGCGGTCGGTCGAAAATTGGTAAAAAATTGCCTCCATTTGTGTGTAAAAATAAAAAGAAATATACTGTTGTAAGCACACTAAAAAGCTAACGCTGATAGTGGTCGCGTGAGTGCCGCGAGGTGCACGCACCTCGCGGTGGTGTGGTCTATCCCACTACTGAAAAAAAAATTGGCGGTCGGTCGAAATATGGTGAAAAATTGTCTCCATTTGTGTCAAAAGAAACTACAAATCCGTGTACGGTTGCAAAAACACTAAGAAGCTCACGGCGACTGTAGCCGCTTGAGTGCCGCGAGGTGCGCGCACCTCGCGGTGGTGTGGTCTATCCCACTATTGAAAAAAAAATTGGCGGTCGGTTGAAAATTGGTTTAAAATTGTACCCATGTACCTATGTCATATGAAACTGAAAAACTGCGTGCGGTTGTAAGCACACTAAAAAGTTAACGGCTCACTATTGCGATTTTCAAATAAAATCTTGTACAGTTGCAAAGCAGCACAAAAGCATATCGAGGTAAGTAAAACAAAAAAAAAGAAATTTCATTTTACTATAAATTTGGATCCGTTTTGACACATTTGGATCCGTTTACTCTTAAAATCCTTTCATTTGATACCCATATAGTGAAAAGCGCAAAAAAATGTCAGTCGCCATGTCGGATCGGCGGCCATATTGAAATTTTAGAAACTTCACTAATTGTAGTCGCGTGAGTGCCGCGAGGTGCGCGCACCTCGCGGTGGAGTGGTCTATCCAGTATTGTATAGAGAAAATTTGACCATCGGTCAAAAATAGGTGAAAACTTGTGACCATTTATGTCGCAAGAAACTAAAAAACTGTGTGAGGTTGTAAATACACTAAGAAGCTCACGTCGATTGTAGTCGCGTAAGTGCCGCGAGGTGCACGCACCTCGCGGTGGTGTGGTCTATCCCACTACTAATAAAAAAAATTGGCAGTCGGTCGAAAATTTGGTGAAAAATTGTCTACATTTAAGTCAAAAGAAACTACAAAACCGTGTACGGTTGCAAAAACTCTAAGAAGCTCACGGTGAGTCTGGTCGCTTGAGTGCCGCGAGGTGCGCGCACCTCGCGGTGGTGTGGTCTATCCCACTAATGAAAAAAAAAAATTGGCGGTTGGTCGAAAGTTGGTGAAAAATTGTCTCCATTTAATTCAAAACAAACTGAAAAACCGCGTGCAGTTGTAAACACACTGAAAAACTCATGGGGCTGGTGGTCGCGTGAGTGCCGCGAGGTGCACGCACCTCGCGGTGGCGATGCTCACAATGCGTTTTTCAAATAAAATCTTGTACAGTTGCGAAGTGCTACAAAAGCATATCGAGGTAAGTAAAAAAAAAAAAAAAAAGAAATTGTCATTTTACTATAACACACATTTGGATCCGTTCTACTCTTAAAGTCCTTTCATTTGATACCCATATAGTGAAAAGCGCAAAAAAATGTCAGTCGCCATGTTGGATCGGCGGCCATATTGAAATTTTCGAAACGTCACTTATAGCGTTGTGTTCTACTCTTCAATACCTTTCATTTGATACCCATGAAGCATGGGTTGGAAAACAAAAGCGGTCCGCCATTTTGAGAGCGGCGGCCATTTTGACTTTTTTGAATGTCTCTATCGTGGCTGCATTTGACACTTAAAACCCTTTCATTTGATACCCATGAAGCATGGGATGGAAAACAAACCGGTCCGCCATTTTGAGAGCGGCGGCCATTTTGAATTTTCATCAACGTCTCTAACGCATCTGTATTAGACACTCAAAACCCTTTCATTTGATACCCATATTGTAGGGATTACAATTCAAATGATACTCGGCCTTTTTGGACCGGCGGCCATATTGGTTTTTTTTACGTTGTTACTAATATGCGTCGATAGCGCTGAAAAATCATTTCATTCGATACCCATGTCACCGTATCGGGATTGAAAACCGCGAGAATATAGCAAAAAGAGAATATTAACCATTACAAAATGGCCGCCAGCGCCGCCGCCATCTTGAAAATGTCAAACGTCAATATTTTTCGGTGTAGTAGAATAAGCTCCACATCGGTCGAGCATAACTGCAGGCGCGTAACTGTCATCGGTTGGCGTCGAAAAATTCGCAAATTCGCCGAAACCGAAATCTGCCACAGCGCCCAGTGTTGCCATATATCTGGCCCAAAATGGTGGTGAAAATGATCAGCGAGGCCCGACCGACCCGGCCATGTGAAAAAAAATCGAAAAACACGCGATTTACGTTCTCCCTAAAATCGGGGAAAATACCCCAAAATCGGGGTAAATTACCCCACCGATCAATTCTCCCCACCGAGCACTACAAAAGGTCACCCGGGGTTGTCAGTCGAAAAACGCCGGCAACCGCGCGAAAACCGCGATTTAATTTTTTCCAATTTGCAACTTTTTACAAAATGGCGGCCGGCGGCGCCGCCATCTTGAAATGTCAGAGTTTCGGATTTTTCCCAATATCTGCACCGTATACGGGGTGGGATGACGTTTGTCCCGCGACTCCAGCTCACCCCGATCTGGGAGATCAATTCGGGTCAAAGTCGGTCTGCGAAAAGTTTCCAACCTCCGTGGAGGCCAGTGTTGCCAGTGGAGAAAAATAAAAATACCAGAAAGTCATAGAGGCCCCGCCGGCCTATAGGCACGTGGTGTTGAAAAATTCCAAAAGTCGTTATTTCGATTTTCGCCTTTCGCCGCCCCTAGGGGAAAAACTACCAAAAACGGTAGAAATTTTCTCCCACCTGGCAACACTGCTCGCCGAGCTCCACCCCCGCCCGTAACATTTCACCCCGGTCGGAGGCCGCCATCTTGGCGTAAATCCGGTCCGAAAATCACGTCAAAATTGGCGATCCAAGATGGCCGCCGGCGCCGCCGCCATATTGTTTTTCGCCGCGCGCCGTAAATTTCCCGAAAGTCGAGGACAGTCCCGACCACGCGAAAAAAGAAAATCTCGGAAAAAAACAAAAACCGCGCCGGTCGACGGTCGCAAACACGGGTCGAAACGGGTTTTTCAGTCCAAGATGGCGGCGGTGCCATTTTGTTTTTTCGCAGTTTGACAGCGGCATCGGATCTCCGCTACACGAGTGAACACCCCCACCTAACGCCGTTAAAAACGAAGGCGATTTGAAAAAGTTAACATTTCGCGCGGGCCGCCATGTTGGATTGGCAAAAATCCCTTTATCCCATTCTATGAACTAAAAAATCTAAAAAATTCCACCCTAACATCAAAACACTCAAAACACCCTCTAAACACCCTAAAACACCCCCGTATCAGTGAGTGAGTCAGTGAGTGGTAATCGAGTTTTATATATAGGAGATAGATAGATAGATAGGAGACTAGACGTCGCTTGCTTGCCGCGGGGTGCAAGCACCCCGCGGTGGGGTGGTCCATCCGGCTTGGCTGTGACAAAAATTGTTGTCTGTCAAAATTGGTGTGAAAATGTCGTCTTTTTGTCAACAAAATCAAAAAAGTACAAAACTGCGTACGTTCGTAAATACACTAAAAAAGCTCACGGTGAGCGTGGTCGCTTGAGTGCCGCGAGGTGCGCGCCTTCCGCGGTAGTGTGGTCTTTTCCACTACTGAAAAAAATAGGCGGTCGGTCGAAAATTGGTAAAAATTGTCTCCATTTGTGTCAAAAGAAACTACAAAACCGTGTACGGTCCTAAATACACTAAGAAGCTCACGGTGAGTCGGTCGCTTGAGTGACCGCGAGGTGCGCGCACCTCGCGGTGGAGGTCTATCCCACTTCTGTTAATAAAATGTGGCGGTCGGTCGAAAATTGGTACAAAATTGTCTCCATTTAGGTCAAAAACAAACTGAAAAACTCTGTGCAGAGTAAACACACTAAGATGCTCACTGCAAGTGCGGTCGCGTGAGTGCACGGTGGAGTGGTCTATCATCTACTGAATAAAACATTGGCCGTCGGTCCGTAAATTGGTGCAAAATTGTCTCCATTTCAGTCAAAGCAAACTGAAAAAGCGTGTGCACTTTAAAATACACTAAGAAGCTCACGTCGATTGTAGTCGCGTGAGTGCCGCGAGGTGCACGCACCTCGCGGTGATGTGGTCTGCCCCACCTTGAAAAAAAATTGGCCGTCGGTCAATAATTAAAAGTAAAAAATTGTCTCCCGTTATGTCGCAAAAAACTAAAAAACTCTGTGCAGATGTAAACACACTAAGAAGCTCACTGCAAGTGTGGTCGCGCGAGTGCCATATAAGCATATCGAAGTAAGTAAAAAAAAAAAAAAGAAATTGTCATTTTACTATAAATCACATTTGGGTCCGTTCTACTCCTAAATTCCATTCATTTGATACCCATATAGTGAAAAGCGCAAAAAAATGTCAGTCGCCATGTTGGATCGGCGGCCATATTGAAATTTTCGAAACGTCACTTATGGCGTCGTGTTCTACTCGTCAAGGCCTTTCATTTGATTTTCATGAAGCATGGGTAGGAAAACAAAAGCGGTCCGCCATTTTGAGAGCGGCGACCATTTTGAATATTTTTAATTGTCTCTAACGCGGCTGCATTAGACTTGCAAAACCCATTCATTTGATACCCATATTGTAGGGATTACAATACAATTGATACTTGGCCGTTTTGGACCGGCGGCCATATTGGTTTTTTCACGTTGCCATCAATTGGCTTCGATAGTGCTGAAAAAAGCATTTCATTCGATACCCATATCACCGTATCGGGATTGAAAACCGCGAGAATAAAGCAAAAAGAGGATATTAACCATTACAAAATGGCCGCCAGCGCCGCCGCTATCTTGGGCGGTTCATCCTGACTGTTTTTTGAAAAAAAGGGTAGTCTGTCAAAATTGGTGTGAAAATGTCGTCTTTTTTGTCACAAAAATCAAATAAAGTACAAAACCGTGTACGGTTGCAAAAACACTAAGAAGCTCACGGCGAGTCTAGTCGCTTGAGTGCCGCGAGGTGCGCGCACCTCGGCGGTGGAGTGGTCTGTCCCACTTCTGTTTAAAAAAATTGGCGGTCGGTCGAAAAAGTGGTAAAAATTGTCTCCATTTGGTGTCAAAAGAAACTACAAAACTGTGTACGGTTGCGAGAAACTAAGAAGCTCACGGTGAGTCTGGGTTCGCGTGAGTGCCGCGCGAGGTGCGCGGCACCTCGCGGTGGTGTGGTCTATCCCACTACTGAAAAAAAAAATTTGCGGTCGGTCGAAAATTGGTGAAAAATTGTCTTCCTTTAAGTCAAAACAAACCTGAAAAGCGTGTGCAGTTTAATACACTAAGAAGCTCATGGTTGAGTGCGGTCGCGTGAGGCGCAGGTGGCACGCACCTCGCGGTGGAGTGGGTCTATTTACTTTCTGAATAAAAAATCGGCGGGTCGGTCGAAATTGTAAAAAATTTTCTACATTTATGTCGCAAGAACTAAAAAACTGTGTAAAGGTTGTAACACACACTAAAAAAAGCTCACGGTGAGTGTGGTCGCTTGAGTGCCGCGAGGTGCGCGCACCTCGCGGTGCGGTTTTTCCAAGGTGGGAAGACCACATGTCTTCACAAAAAAGTAAAATTGTCTCCAATTATGTCGCAAAAAACTAAAACTCTGTGCAGATGTAAACACACTAAGAAGCTCACTGAAAGTGTGGTCGCGTGAGTGATGTGGTATGTGGCACTTTGTGGAAAAAAATTGGCCGTCGGTCAATAATAAAAAGTAAAAATTTTCTCCATTTAAGTCAACAAACTGAAAAAATCGTGTGCAGTTTAAAAATACCGCACATTTGAGTCCGTTCTACTCTTAAAACCTTTCATTTGATACGCCATATGGTTGAAAATCGCAAAAAAATGTCAGTCGCCATGTTGGATCGGCGCCCATTATTGAAATTTTCGAAACTTCACTTTTAGCTTTGTGTTCTAAAACTTCTTCAATACCTTTCATTTGATACCCATGAAGCATGGGTTGGAAAACAAAAGCGGTCCGCCATTTTGAGGGCGGCGGCCATTTTGAATTATTTTCAATGTCTGTATCGTGGCTGTATTGGACTTGCAAAACCCTTTCATTTGATACCCATATTGTAGGGATTACAATACAAATGATACTTGGCCTTTTTGGACCGGCGGCCATATTGGTTTTTTACGGTTGCCACCAATTGGCTTCGATAGCGCTGAAAAAATCATTTCAATCGATACCCATATCACCGTATCGGGATTGAAAACGGCGAGAATATAGCAAAAAAAAATATTTACTATTACAAAATGGCCGCCAGCGCCGCCGCCATCTTGAAAATGTCAAATGTCAAATTTTTCCAGTGTAGTAGACTAAACCGCTCACCGATTGGCGGTAACTGCGGGCGCGCAACTGTCATCGGCTCGCGTCAAAAAATTCACAAAGTCGCCGAAACCGAAATCTGCCACAGCGCCCAGTGTTGCCATATATCTGCCCCAAAATGGTGGTAAAAATGATCATCGAGGCCCGGTCGACTCGGCCATGTGAAAAAAAATCGAAAAACACGCGATTTACGTTCTCCCCAAAATCGGAGAAAATACCCCAAAATCGGGGTAAATTACCCCACCGTTCGATGCGGCTCACCGAGCACTACAAAAGGTCACCCGGGGTTGTCAGTCGAAAAACGCCGGCAACCCCGCGAAAACCGCGATTTAATTTTTTCGAAATTGCAACTTTTTACAAAATGGCCGCCGGCGGCGCCGCCATCTTGAAATGTCCAAGTTTCGGATTTTTCCCAATATCTGCACCGTATACGGGGTGGGATGACGTTTATCCCGCGACTCCAGCGCACCCCGATCTGGGAGATCAATTCGGGTCAAATTCGGTCTGCGAAAAGTTTCCAACCTCCGTGGAGGCCAGTGTTGCCAGTGGAGAAAAATGAAAATACCAGAAAGTCATAGAGGCCCCGCCGGCCTATAGGCTCGTGGTGTTGAAAAATTCCAAAAGTCGTTATTTCGATTTTCGCCTTTCGGGGCCCCTAGGGGAAAAACTACCAAAAACGGTAGAAATTTTCTCCCACCTGGCAACACTGCTCGCCGAGCTCCACCGCCGCCCGGAACATTTCACCCCGGTCGGAGGCCGCCATCTTGGCGAAAATCCGGTCCGAAAATCGCGTCAAAATTGGCGATCCAAGATGGCCACCGGCGCCGCCGCCGTGTTGTTTTTCGCCGCGCGCCGCAAATTTCCCGAAAGTCGAGGACAGTCCCGACCACACTGAAAAAAGAAAATCCCAGAAAAAAACAAAACCGCGCCGGTCGACGGTCGCAAACACGGGTCGAAACGGGTTTTCAGTCCAAGATGCGGCCGGCGCCATTTTGTTTTTTCGCAGTTTGACAGCGGCACCGCATCCCCGCTACAGTAGTGAACACCCCCACAAAAGCCGTTAAAAACGAAGGCGATTTGAAAAGTTGACATTTCGCGCGGGCCGCCATGTTGGTTTGGCAAAAAATACCTTTATCCCATTCTATGAACTAAAAAAATCTAAAAAATTCCACCCCACATCAAAACACTCAAAACACCCTTAAACACCCTAAAAACACCCCTGATCAGTGAGTCATCAGTCAGTGAGTCAGTGAGTGGTAATCGAGTTTATATATATAGGAGATAGAGACTAGACGTCGCTTGCTTGCCGCGGGGTGCAAGCACCGCGGTGGGTGTCCATCCTGACTGTTTTTTGAAAGAAAGCGGTGGTCTGTCAAAATTGTGTGAAATGTCGTCTTTTTGTCACAAAAATCAAATAAATTACAAAACTGTGTACGGTCGTACATTACACTAAGAAGCTCACGGGTGTTTGGTCGCGTGAGTGCCGCGAGGTGCGCGCACCTCGCGGTGGTGTGGTCTATCCCACTACTGAAAAAAAAATGAGCGGTCGTCGAAAATTGGTGAAAATTGTCTCCATTTAAGTCAAAACAAACTGAAACACCGCGGCAGTTGTAAACACACTGAAAAACTCATGGCGGCTGGTGGTCGCGTGAGTGCCGCGAGGTGCGAGCACCTCGCGGTGGTCTGGTCTATCCCACTACTGAAAAAAAAAATGGCGGTCGGTCGAAAATTTGTGAAAAATTGTCTCCATTTAAGTCAAACAACTAAAAAGCGTGTGCAGTTAAAATACACTAAGAAGCTCACGGTATTTGTGGTCGCGTGAGTGTCGCGAGGTGCGCGCACCTCGCGGTGGTGTGGTCTATTCCACTACTGAAAAAAAATTTGACCGTCGGGCAAAGATTGGTGAAAATTTGACTCCATTTAAGTCAAAACAATCTGAAAAACCGCGTGCAGTTGTAAACACACTGAAAAACTCATGGCGCTGGTAGTCGCGTGAGTGCCGCGAGGTGCACGCACCTCGCGGTGAGGTGGTCTGCCCCACCTTAAAAAAAAAATTGGCCGTCGGTCAATAATAAAAAGTAAAAAATTGTCTCCAGTTATGTCGCAAAAAACTAAAAAAACTCTGTGCAGATGTAAACACACTAAGATGCTCACTGCAAGTGTGATCGCGTGAGTGCCGCGAGGTGCGCGCACCTCGCGGTGCTGTGGTCTATCCTATTACTGAAAAAAAAATTTGACCGTCGGGCAAAAATTGGTGAAAATTTGTCTCCATTTAAGTCAAAACAAACTGAAAAACGAGTGCAGTTGTAACACACTGAAAAACTTATAACGCTGGTGTCGCGTGAGTGCCGCGAGGTGCAAGCACCTCGCGGTGTGTGTCTATCCCACTGCTGAAAAATAAAAATTGGCGGTCGGTTGAAAATTGGTTAAAATTGTATCCATGTATGTCATATGAAACTGAAAACTGCGTGCGGTTGTAAGCACACTAAAAAGTTAACAGCAAGTGGGTCGCATGAGTGCCGCGAGGTGCACGCACCTCGCGGTGGCGCTGCTCGCTATTGCGATTTTCAAATAAAATCTTGTACAGTTGCAAAGCGGCACAAAAAAGCATATCCAGGTAAGTAAAAAAAAAAAAAAAAGAAATTATCATTTACTATACCGCACATTTGGATCCGTTCTACTCGAAAATCCTTTCATTTGATACCCATATAGTGAAAATCGCAAAAAAATGTCAGTCGCCATGTTGGATTGGCGGCCATATTGAAATTTTCAAAACCTCACTTAAGTCGTCGTGTTCTACTCGTCCAGGCCTTTCATTTGATACCCATGAAGCATGGGTTGGAAAACAAACGCGGTCCGCCATTTGAGAGCGGCGGCCATTTTGATTTTTTTTCATTGTCTCAATCAATCAATGGGGCTGTCTTCATTATTTCACATGAAACTACAAAACCGTATACGTTGCAAATCACTAAGAAGCTCACGGTGAGTCAGCTCGCTGAGTGCCGCGAGGTGCGCGCACCTCGCGTGTTGTCTATCCCACCTCTGAAAAAAAATTGCGGTCGGTCGAAAATGGGAAAAATTGTCTCCATTAAAGTCAAAACAAACTGAAAATGCCGTGTGCACTGCACAATACTAAGAAGCTCACGTCGATCGTGTCGCGTGAGTGCCACGAGGTGCGCCACTCGCGGTGGTGTGTCTATCCACTACTGAAAAAAAAAAATGACGGTCGGTCGAAAATTTGTGAAAAATTGCCTCCATTTAAGTCAAAAGAAACTACAAAACTGTGTACGTTGCAAGAAAACACTAAGAAGCTCACGTGAGTCTGTTCGTGAGTGCCGCGAGTGCGCGCACCTCGCGGTGGTGGGGTCTATCCCACTAAAGAAAAAAATAAATTGGGGCGGTCGGTCGAATTGGTGAAAAAATTGTCTCCATTTAAGTCAAAACAAACTGGAAAACCCGCGTGCAGTTGTAAACACACTGAAAAACTCATGGCGCTGTGTGGTCGCGTGAGTGCCGCGAGGTGCGCGCACCTCGCGTGGTGTGGTAATCCCACTACTGAAACAAAAAATTGGCTCGGTCGAAAATGTTGTGAAAAATTGCTCTATTATAGTCAAAACAAACTGAAAAAGCGTGTGCACTTTAAAAACACTAAGAAGCTCACGTCGATTAGTAGTCGCGTGAGTGCGCGCGAGGTGCACGCACCTCGCGGTGATGTGGTTGCTCCACCTTGATAAAAATTGCGCCGTCGGTCAATAATAAAAGTATTGTTCACAGTTGACGCAAAAAACTAAAAAACTCTATGTTAAACACCTAAGAAGTCACTGCAAGTGTGTCGCGTGTGAAGTGCCACGAGGTGCGCGCACCTCGCAGCGGAGTGGTCTTTTCCACTACTGAAAAAAAATTGGCGTCAGTAAAAATTGTTAAAAAATTGTCTCCATTTATGTCGAAGACACTAAAAACCGCGTGCAGTTGTAAACACACTTGAAAAACTCATGGCGCTGGGGTCGCCGAGTGCCGCGAGGTGCACGCACCTTCGCGGTGGCGTTGCTCACAATGCGTTTTTCAAATAAAAATTTGTACAGTTGCAAAGCGGACAAAAGCATATTCGAGGTAAGTAAAAAAAAAAAAAAAGAATTGTCATTTTACTATAAATCACATTGGATGTTCTACTCTTAAAATCCTTTCATTTGATACCCATATAGTGAAAAGCGCAAAAAAAATCAGTCGCCATGTTGGATCGGCGGCCATATTGAAATTTTAGAAACTCCTAATGGCTCGCTGTTCTAACCCTCAACCTTCATTTGATACCCATTAGCCCGGGTTGGAAAACAAAAGCGGTCCGCCATTTTGAGGGCGGCGCCATTTTGATTTTTATCAATGTCTCTAACGCGGCTGTATTAGACTTGCGAAACCCTTCATTGATACCCATAATGTAGGGATTACAATACAAATGATACTGGCCTTTTGGACCGGCGGCCATATTGGTTTTTAAACGTTGCCACCAATAGGCTTCGATAGCGCTGAAAAAATCCTTTCATTCGATACCCATATCACCGTATCGGGATTGAAAACCGCGAGAATATAGCAAAAAAGAGGATATTAACCATTACAAAATGGCCGCCAGCGCCGCCCCATCTTGAAAATGTCAAATGTCAATATTTTACGGTGTAGTAGATTAAACTCCACATCGGTCGAGCATAACTGCAGGCGCGCAACTGTCATCGGTTCGCGTCTAAAAATTCGCAAAGTCGCCGAAACCGAAATCTGCCACAGCGCCCAGTGTTGCCATATATCTGAACCAAAATGGTGGTAAAAATGATTAGCGAGGCCCGATCGACCCGGCCATGTGAAAAAAAATCAAAAAACACGCGATTTACGTTCTCCCCAAAATCTGGGAAATTACCCCTAAATCGGGGTAAATTACCCCACCGATCAATTCTCCCCACCGAGCACTACAAAAGGTCACCCGGGGTTGTCAGTCGAAAAACGGCGGCAACCGCGCGAAAACCGCGATTTAATTTTTTCCAAATTGCAACTTTTTACAAAATGGCCGCCGGCGGCGCCGCCATCTTGAAATGTCAGAGTTTCGGATTTTTCCCAATATCTGCACCGTATACGGGGTGGGATGACGTTTGCCGCGCGACTCCAGCGCACCCCGATCTGGGAGATCAATTCGGGTCAAATTCGGTCTGCGAAAAGTTTCCAACCTCCGT
>JAYEAL010000194.1:0-30805 GCA_036419045.1 Scirpophaga incertulas | reverse complement strand
ATCCAGTTTGGCTATCCTTGTACAATGTGAAATTTCTTCATTATTAACTTGATGACCAATTATCGACCCCAACTGCTTCACCATCGTCAACAAGTTCTCATTACATTTCTCCTTTGAAATCTAAGAATTCTAGAACTCTTATAGAACTTCGATTATGCTGATGTCACACATTTCGTTAGAAATATCGAATACTATATAATAAACGCGAAAATTTGTAAGAATATATATATGTTTGTTACTGTTTCACATAAAAACTACTCAATAAATTTTGATGAAACTTTTCAGTGATATAGCTTATACATCACAATAATACATAGTGATACAATATATAAAGATATACGCTACTCTAATATAAGCTATTCGAAATACTAATCCTACGCAGACGAAGTCGAAGGCATCAGCTTGGAACCTTAATAAACTAATGTAAGTTAAATGAACAAATAAAATTTTAATTATTATGCGGTGTACAATTTAACAGAGCCCAAAATAACACACATATTTTCCTTTCCCTAAATATTCATTCATTTAAGATTCAACAATGAATGCCTAATATTATCCACAAGTGTCGCAATCTCGTACAATCTTCAGTTGCTTGCCGTCAAGTTACTTTGATAAACCCAGTGACTTGCAGTTTGGTCGTGCCATTGATAAGGTGTTACATAATATTCTATATCTACGCCCAAACAGCTGGGTCTTGAGACTTCAAATTTGGCACCATTTGGTTTTTTTACGAAAGAAAGAAATACATTTATTTGGACCACACAACGGAAGAGGTAACAACAATGACAAAAACAAACAATAAGGAAATACCGATGCGTGATACCAAAATTGTGGCAAGCTCAGTGTAAGCAGCAAGCGTAGCCTGCTGCACTGGTATTCTGCTTGCCACATCTGCTTTTACGACTTCGTCCGCATGGAATAATAATTTTAGGTAGCATTTTTAATGACTGAGAGTGTTGTAAACGTAAGAGTAGACAAATATAATCAGAAAGCTTCGAACTGCTAAGCTATCGGGAGTTACACGTGTTATTGTGAGTCAACCATAAAAGATAGACATATGCTGTCGTGGGATATCTATACTAATATTATAAAGAGAAAGATTTGTTTGTTTGTTTGTTTGTAATGAATAGACTCCGAAACTACTGGACCGATTTCAAAAATTCTTTGGAAAGCTACATTATCCCCGAGTACATAGGCTACTTTTATCCCGAAAAAATCGACAGATCCACGGATGCGCAATAAAGGCTTCGCTCAAAAACTACTGCACAGGTTTTCATGCGATTTTCATCAATAGGTAAAATGATTCTTGAGCAAGGTTTTGGGGTATTTTTTATCTCGGAAAATCGGATAGTCCCACGGGAAGCGTGATAAAACTTTCGCGCCATAAACTGACTTCCGCACATATGTAGCCGTGGACAAAAGCTATGACCCTTAACCCTCTATAGACCCAATCCCGAAATCCACGCAGGCGAAGCCGCGGGCAGAAAGCTAGTTTCTTATATTATTTTAAGGAAAACATTTCCGTCATACATGATTTCTGTGTAACCTTAACCATTAAGGTTGCACACGCGAAAGCTTAAAATATGGAGTAACTTCTCCCGTTTTCTAAACATTTCCCTTCACTGTTCTGCTCCTATTGATTGTAGCGTGATGAAAAGTATACTATAAATAGCTCAGGAGTATGAAAAATAAATGTACCAAGTTTCGTTAAAATCCGTCAAGAAGTTTTTTAAAGACAGACAAAAATTTTACTGACTGCATTTTTGGCATCAGTATCGATCCCTAATCACCCGCTGATAGTTATTTTGGATTTATATTTCATGTACAGAATTGACCTTTTTACAGATTTATCATAAGTATATATTCTTGAGATACATGAAAACAACACAACATATATAACATAATACACTATAGTATTTATAAATTAATGTCAACTTGTTTAAACTTGTAAAGAAAGTTTGAGTTCAAACTATTTGTCTGAGGCCAGATTCTAATTGATATCTCGTTAAGGATCATTTAAATAATAACCGTGTTTGGGTTTAATTTTAATAATTCAATAGCTATTATGTTGCCTAATATTTTGACTATAGTAAATTACATAATTAAATTTATAATGGAAGTTGGGTTCAGACTATTTATCTGAAGCCAGCTTCTAATTGACAACACTGTAAAAATTCAAGGACAAAAAAATAGCACTTGGTGTTTTTCTTGCCGATTCTTTCATGTACAATGTATGATAGCCATAGGCTTGTGAACCACTGGCGTAGCATCTTTGATGAGCAAAAGTGATTGCTAAAATACATTTTGATTTTTGAAATCAATTGACCCATTCAATTTTATTTAGCGTCGCAATCCAAGCTTGGTTTTTACCTGATAACAACATAATACAAGTATAACAACCTTTTTCCATTCCCCCCAATCCCGAGCCCTAAAGCGAAATTAAAAAACCCGAATAAACTCGTCCGGTGTTCCGGTCGAGATGCGTTGATGTCTAAAATTGAGGTGCTCTACGCAAATTTGCGGAACAAACAAGGGCTCTGGGATGCGGGTCTTTCTGCCCCGGTGCGACTGTCGCCCTTATACGCACTACACCGTAGTGTTTTATTATCTGTGGTGTTGCTATATTGCCGTGTTACGTGCTCGATTAACTATGTAGTTGGTATTGATGTTTCGTGTTATGTATTTAACGTGAATGAATCAGATTCTGAATTTCCGCTTCAAACTAATTAATAATTTGTTTATTTTATAGTTTATATATTGTTTTATATAATTGGGAAACAAATTGTTAAAATTTTTATCACACATCAGTGACTTTTTTTCATTACTAAAACATATTTAATGTAAATAGCAAAATAAATACACGCCTATTGTAAGCAATGAAACAGTAGTTACCTACAACCAAAACACGGAGCGCTATGGGTTACGGATAATAGCACGAAAACTTATCAATATTCATCATAAAAAGATCGACAGACTTTTATTAAGTTTTCCTTATATTATTATTTATAATAATTTAGCTCAGTATACTCGGCAAAGTATCAGCAATTTCATCTTCATCGACCTCGTCTGTGAAGAACACTTATCATAATATTTTAGACAATTCATAAAATATCTTTATAAGTTATAGCTTATGTGTTATTCTGATATATAAGCTATATTATTGTAAAATTTCATTGAAATCCATTCAGCAGTTTTTACATGAAAGAGAAACAAACGTCTAACGAATTTTAATATATTTACATGCCAAGTTTTGTATTTAAAAATAGTGAAATATTACTGATACATGACAATACAAATTTTCTTAATAAAAGACAAGTAGATAATGAACTTTCATAACACTACTTCTACGTAGTATTTTGTCTCTATGGTGAGTAACGCACCCCGACCTGATGAATTGTTGTTCACATAATGTCATAACGCCGACGGCGCGGCGTCTCGATCGCTGTCGCAGACACACCTCTCTACACTCGTAGCCGTTCACACCAATATTGCTCTCTTCGCACCAATATTGGTCTGCTTTCTTGGGGGGGCCATTTAGTGAGGTGAGTCACCACCTGCCATATTTAAATCAATTAGGTTTTGAGAAAGCAGATCACCGGAGTCTCTTCCATAGCACGGTTTGCAATAGTCCACAAATTTGTTGACCACTAATGACAATAGTTTCTGTGCATCTAACTGGGTGTGTCTTTAGCTGCATTTTTTATGGTACAGATAAAGATTGGACCCAGTTGGTTTCATTAAATTTCGCTTAAATGACCTCTACGCTGGATTCTGTATCCTGGTTGGATCTGTATCCCCGCTGACGCCTTATAAAGGACTGTGTCTTATAAAGACGCCCCGTCAATACCGCCTTCATCGGGCTCATTCACTAACGACAGTCCATATTGGGAGAGGACACGTAGACCGTGACATGTCCTAGCGACCCACCCAACCAATTAACGCAGGACCTTCTAGACCTGCAAGCGGTGGCGTCTGAGCCGTCGCCTCTTTTGTCTCCCCCTATTCGGCAGCCTTCTGCTCAGCCACGAGTAGGTTCCCAGTCAATACAGGCCGGTCCCACTTTGGAGAAGCGCGCCTCTTCTAGCGCTTATGCCCTCTCCATGGGGCAGCGCTAACCGTACCTCTCCTGAGGCTGCCGTCAATATAAGCCAGTAGGGTCATTAGAACCAAAGTCTTAGGCTGAGTTTAGTCGGTAGGTCTGTTGGGTCAAGCCGCCTCGATTCACCAGGAGCCCGACATAATCAACGCATCCCTGTTTGCCTGTTGCGTTGGTATCCATGATGGATTCTCAGCCTCCTCTCCTGAGGAAAAAAAATAAAAAATAAAGACGCGTGATATAAGCGACAATAATAATAACACCTTTAATTCTCACCATAATCAGTTAATTATAACAACATACAGTTAGACATATTACAGCTTTCCACAACAACACCTGAACAATATTAACTTGTAATATGCTGCAGCAGAAGACCGTGAAACATATGTATATAGATTCTGGCGTGTTGATACCCATACTAGGAGTAATCCTGTATCACGACCAGGAGACCTATTTTTGAATTACGAATGCGATTTCGAAATCACCGCTGACTAAATAGTCAGCGGTGACTTTGAGGTCACGGATTCCTAAACATCCAATTTTTGAAAGTCGATCGCAGAGCTGCCAACATAGATAAAGTACACACATAAATATAAGAGTTCGGTTCCACGCAGAAAGTAGCCGCTGCCGATTATTGTCGGCTTAACCATTATGGTTATTATATATATAAATATATGCTATATTCATATATATATGTATGTATATATTATAGGTATATAAAGGTTTATATATATATGTATATATGAATGTAGCATATATATATATATATATATATATATATGCTACATTCATATATATATAGACTGAAAAATCAAACAAAACACAGATAACATTTCCACAAGTATGACTTGATTACGAGTGGGTGAGGGCACTCGTAATGAAATCACACCTGTGACTAAGGTAGTCACATCAGTGATATTCAAAAATAAGATTATTGAAAATCGGTGATTATTAGTCACATCGGTGATTTCGAAGTCGCATTCGTAATTCAAAAATAGGTCTCCAGTACAGGCTACGGTGACTCCTTACCATCAGGCAGGCTGTAACATTACACCTTAAGCATGAAAATGTATATAATTATATATCATCCCAACATTAACAAAGTGAACTCATTAAAAGCTTCACATAATACAAATTCCCAGAATTCATTATATCTACAGCTATATATGTCTGGATTACATACTTTAGAATCACATGAAATAGCTGTCACTTAAATTCACATGTTAAAAACAATGTAACTCTACATCCGTAGTCGCCAGACGTTTTGTGAACAAAAAACGTTTTACCTCATATTATTATTATTGTAAGTTCCAGAAAAATATTCGAGTCGGAACTGGGATATCGTGGGACAGATCTGGCTCTCCCGTAATATTCCGTACGGCATTATGCCACTCGACAGCAATGACTGATCACCGCGCGGGGGAAGAAAAAAATTATATTCGCCTACATTCCGGCAAGGGTTCGCCGGAGAATTATATTTTTGTGTCGAAACTGCGTGACGTTGCCGTAATGAAATATACGGTTAGATTTTATGGCGAAAATTGAATAAAATCGGGTGCAAAATTGTTAAATTATTAGCCAGGAAAGTTATTATACAGCTAGGAAATCGAACGCTTTTAACGATAGGAATATGTAATGATATTCTTAAGTGATGAAATGATGACTTATTCAATAACATTTTGACAAATACCAATTTTTGTCGTAAGTGAAAGCAATAAGTTTTTTTTTTCTGTAATGTATCATGCAAAGTTAGAGTAGGTAGTTCTTTTTCTTTAATTTGTTTTATGTATTTACTAGCGGACCCGACAGACTTCGTCCTGTCAAAAATACATTATTTTGGTCTATCTCGTAGAGTTTTTTGCCAGCCAGCTTTTTTGCAATATAAGCGCAAAAAAACGCGCTTATTTATGACATCACATTAGAAACCTCGAAATTTATCAGTGTTTCTCTACTATATTGTGTATGTCTTATACATATAATCCTTCTTTAGGAATCACTCTATCTATTAAAAAAACCGCATCAAAATCTGTTGCGTAGTTTTAAAGATCTAAGCATACGAGTACATAGGAACAGACAGATGGCAGATAGCGACTTCATCATGCGACTTCATCTACTCAGCCCCCCTAGACAAAATGCCTTTCTATTTGCGTTTTCTATAATAGATAACATAAAAAATGTATGGAACTGACATTTCCAGTAGATACGTCACGTGACTTGATGACGCTGATAGAAAACTCGCAGACAAGATGCTAACTGTGTTTCTATTCTATCGCTCGTCTGTGTTCTATTTTGACAGTAGAAGAGTTCTATACAAATTCATAGACAAAATGTAGTTTGTGACGTAAAAAATAGATACGGTTCTATTCTATTTCTACTCAACAAAGCGATTGCTCATACCCAATAGATAAATAATTAATAAACTTTTTATATAATCTTGATTGTATAAATATTAATGTTATGTCATTTTGAAACAACCATAAGTAAACAAAGCTGATTTGAATTCAATACTGACACTCGCTTTTGTAATGATTAATTGTAAATCTCATACTTACCTCTATATAAATGTCTATGCAACGATTTCCAATTTCAAATCCAAAGTTTGTTTAATTTTGTCCTAATTAATGTAGGTAAATAATTGTGAAAAATATAATGGCATTTTTTCTCTTTAAGCAAAGGGAATTAAGGCGAAACACGGTAGATTATTTTCTATTTCTATTCTATTTCTACTGTCACGGTAGACACAGCCATTCTATCAGTAGATACACTTTGTCTAGCATTTTTCGATAGAAAACGCTTAGGGCCGTTTTCACCAACATTGTCTTAGCTTAGGCGACACCTAAGAGACATGCTGTCTCACTCTTTTCAGTTAATACAAAAAGTGACAGCATGTCACTTAGGTGTCGCCTAAGCTAAGACAAGGTTGGTGAAAACGGCCATTAGTCTATTATAATAGTAGAAATAGAATAGAAAAGACGCGCGTGCTTTTTGTCTAGGGCTACAGGTCACAATTCACACAACATCTTTATAAATTGAAGCCAACACATAGGCATTCTGATGTATAATCTTTATTTATGTAAAGTTTTATTAAAATCTACTTAGAATATTTTACGTGAAAGAGTAACAAACATCTATCCATACTTACAAACTTTCGCATTAAAAAATTAGTAGGGACTAGTTTGTAAATTATAACGTTATAACTAAATTATAACGTTATAAATAACGTTATTACTAAATATGAAACGTAAGCTTAGCGTTTAGAGCCCGTGCCGAGTGAACTCTTGAACATGTATTTATTTAATGCTTTATGCACAGAAAACGAACAAAGGCCGTAAAATAATTCCAAGTAGATATTGTCTGACTTAAAATCTAGCATGAGCATTACCTCGATGATCTAAGCTTAGCTTATTGCGGAAATAGCGATCTTGCAGCATTTTAGTGGTTCACTACCACTCTCCTCAGAGATCAGGGGTGCAGAATTACGTTGACTGAAGTATATTTTGATATAACTACAAATCCTAATTCCTTTTGCAATCCAATTGTCAGGATGTGTCGTCAAGTGGTTCACCACCACTCTCCTCAGAGATCAGGGGTGCAGAATTACGTTGACTGAAATATATTTTGATATAACTACAAATCCTAATTCCTTTTGCAATCCAATTGTCATAAGTTTCAAAGCCTTATCGATCGAGACTACGAGACAGTAGACATATTTGTACAAAGTCTCACAAATATAAAGAGTAACACGATGAACCTAATACGTAACTAATATATTGTATGTTTATGTTCTCTTATTATTAAAGGACATTGTTCAATTTTGGCCTAAGAACCGATGTGAATATAAATTATACTATAATTTTTAATTATTTTTATATTATTTGAAACACATTTTAGTATTCCACGGACACTTCAAATAAATAAATTCCAAATAAAAAGTTGGGTCACAATTATTGATGCCGTATAAAATGTTTTCCGTCAGCCAGTGCTGCCAGTTTCGGAAGTTTTCGCGATTTCGGTAAATACGGATCCAATTGAAAACCTCCTTTTTTTTGAAGTCGGTTATTAAAATTAGTTGATAACACTTTATTCATTTAAATACCTAAATTGACTAGCTAGAAAAATACTAGTATTATATATTTTTTAAGCGAAATCGCGAATTTCTAGCTTGGCATTCAAGTATTATAGTTTTCGTAATTGGCAGCACTGGTGTACTTCATACCTTATCTGTGTCCGTTTCATTTAATTTTTGATTGCTTTGCGACTATAGTTTCTTTTGTGATTTTCTATGCGTTTCATGGTTTTATTCTAACAACTTTGGCTTGATTACGGACTCCGATTACATTGCGTAGGTACTTGGTAGACTCGGATCTGTGTAAAGGATGTGTGTGTGGATTTTGTAAAATGATAATTGTCAAAGAGTTATCTTAAACTTGACTAGGTACTATCTCTTTTCCTAGTATCTAGTAGAGTAGTCCTTTCCTAGTTCTAGAAGAGAACATATATAGCTGTGCATAGTATTGCTAATATTACTTTGATATTACTACTCTGATATTTCACGCAAGGTTGGTTATTTTTTATTTATAACCTCAAAATATTAACTTTTTTCGTAATTATTTTAGTTTCCTGAAGTGTCCGTTCGTGAAAACTTATTTCATAGGATTCCATATGATTTTAAGAGTTTATATAAGTCACTTTCGATTCGAACGGTTCTTAGGCAGAACATGTATGGAACCGGAACAATGTCCTTTAAGTTTTATATTGCCATATGTGTACTGCTCTAGTCATGTATAATTCATGTTGTACACACACACCTAGGAATATAATCTGGTCTGCTAAGAAAAATGTATCTATAATCGATTGTATTATGTTTTGTGTGTCAAATAATTAAATATCATTTGATTGATTGTTAATAAAACGACTGTGATCGTAGATACTGTATAGTGAATTATAATTATAGACGATATTATTAAGATATTAATAAACTATTTAAAGTTAAATTAAGAAAGCATCTGTAGATAATGGTTCCAATTTTGTTGCACATCTAAACTAAAAAATCACGTTTGACTAAACTAAATTCAATTATGACAGCGCGTATCATGATGATAATTCGTCCAGTAAATACTGAAATCATTGTAAACGCTATATTTAGGTGACATCAAACCAGAAAGCAGCTAAAATATTTTTTTTGGTTATATTTGTTGCTTATATCACGCGCCTTTAAAAGACACGGTCCTTTATAAGGCGTGCGCGGGGACACATTATCAACAGATCCAGAGGCCATTTAAGCGAAATTCAATAATGTGCATGAAGAGTACCAACTGGGTCTAACCTCTATCTGCACCATGAAACTATTGTCATTTCTAGTCAAAATGTTAGTGGACTATTTGCTTTTCAATTCTGGTGGTAATGGAAACCGGGCTATGGAAGAGACTCCGATCACCTGCCTTCTCAAAGCCTCCTAATTGATTTAAATTATTCTATATTTGTTTATTATAATAATATATATTTATTCCTAGAGATTAAAACTATTATGGTGGTTGTATTTTATGTAAACGTGTTTTTGTGAGTCAACCATAAAAGATAAACATATGCTATGGTGGGATATTTTGTATATAATTTTAAGGAGAACATTTCCGTCATACATGATTTCTATGTAGCATTAACCATTAAGGTAGCACACGCGACGGAAGCTTAAAAAATGGAGTAACTTCTCTCGTTTTCCCAACATTTCCCTTCACTACTCTGCTTCTATTGAGTGTAGCGTGATGAAAAGTATACTATAACCAGCTCAGGAGTATGGAAAATAATTGTACCAAGTTTGGTTAAAATTTGTCTATTAGTTTTTGTTTCTATAACGGTTATATAGACAGACAGACAAAAATTTTAATGATTGCAATTTTGGCCTCAGTATCGACCCCTAATCACCTCCAGGAGACCTATTTTTGAATTACGAATGCGACTTAGAAATCACCGATGTGACTAATAATCACCGATTTTCAATAATTCTTAATTTTGAATATCACTGATGCGACTACCTTAGTCACAGGTGTGATTTCATTACGAGTGCCCTCACCCACTCGTAATCAAGTCATTGTGGAAATGTTCTCTGTGTTTTGTTTGATCTTTCAGGCTATATAATAACCATAATGGTTAAGCCGGTAGCGGCTACATTCTGCGTGGAACCGAACTCTTACATTTATGTGTGTACTTTATCTATGTTGGCAGCTCTGCGATCGACTTTCAAAAATTGGATGTTTAGGAATCCGTGACCTCAAAGTCACCGCTGACTATTTAGTCAGCGGTGATTTCGAAATCGCATTCGTAATTCAAAAATAGGTCTCCTGATAGTTATTTTGGAAATATTTCATGTACAGAATTGACCTCTCTACAGATTTATAATAAATTAACAATTGAATATGTAAATCGCCCATCAGGAAGTAATTTTGTTATGTATCCGAATATCAACAATCCTCTATAGATATATCCGCACCGCACCAAACCCATTTGGACGCCCTCTTACGATATTACCTAGTAGCAACGCATACCAAATATTCCCCCGTGTTGACAGCAATATTTGGATACTCGTATCGACGATATTACGGCGCCAGGATTAAGGGATTACCGGCCGGGAGCGTGTTTGTACTGCTTTCCAATTTGGGCAACAGCGGGCCGGTTATCGAATCCTTTTTTGAGTGCCATGTTGATTTTTCCATTCGAAGTTTGAACTCACTTTTTTATTTTTTCCAAAGCGACAAACACCATACAGCCTGGATTAGTTTATTGAATATTATTAGATTAAATTATCAATAAATAATGATGAGTTTTTATTGTTTATTCACCGCTGTAATTACTTAGTATTTATCTGTTATTCGTATTAATGTTAATACCTTTTATAATAAATAAATAAATATTATATTCATATCCTATTGAATTATATATTTATTTTTCTAATGTAATGTCATAGTAGTGTCCACTACACGTCTTGTCTATTACTTTTTTGTGTTATCGAAAGACTGCTGAAAAAGCAGTTTCATTATTCTCATGATTCTTTGTTGCGTTATTGCTTTGTATTTTTATTTTTTTATTTTATTTTATTTTTTTATTTTTTTATTATGACTCACCAACAGTTATTACAATATTACATTTAAATAGATACATTAGGTAGGAACAAATCTTAATGCATAACCAGTTAAAGGTAAGTACAACATTCACAGATATATAATACTTAACAACATAACATTAAATAACTGCGTACAATAAAAAATTATAAAGTTTACAATTAAATATAGAGTTAATCATTATCTGTTCTGAAAAGAGAAAAAAGAAAAAGCAAACAAACAACAACCCATAACAACCGCTAACGACCGGTAGGGATATTTAGAAAGTTTTGTAACTACTAAACTATTTTAACATAGATATTAGCTCGCTAGGCTTTCCAGGACATGCTTCCTGAATACTGGCAAAGGTTCCGAGAACATGTCAACCCTGGAAGAGATATTGTTGTAAAGCTTTGACATACGAGCAAGCGGGGAGTTAGCACCCAAGACTGTTCTTCGAAGTGGGGGAAGGAATGGGGGCTTGGGGTGGCGTGTATTAAAGCTTTATATGCGTATAAATAAATAAGTTAAAATGTTATAATTGGACTGCATAAAATTTCTACTACCTTAAATTTCAACAGTCGACCAACAATACTATGAATAATTCTATATTATATGTGTATATTCAGTCCGATGCACTTCTGTCCGCATTTTTATTTTTAGCCTACACTAAAAGAAAGTGTCGTGATTAGTGCCGAAGTCCTACCAAGTTATTTTGCTAAAAATATCCAGATTTAGATACGATACGACTTCCCTATGGGATACGCAGAAATCACTGTGAAAACTGTGACTTGCTACGAAGAAATCACAGTTTTCAACTAGCTACGATAATATTATTTAGATAGATATTTTATTTGGTTTACATACACACATACAAAAAATATTGAGTAACAATCACTAGAAAAAAAAAAAAAAAAAACAAATTTAGGGTACAAGCAGAGAAAACAGACTGTCCTCCATAACGGAATTATTGAGGCTCATGTGTGCTGCAACAGCACAAAAAGATCCATAGCTCAGCGCCAAATCGCCAGCAAAAATCGCTGGTTTTCAGCTACAGCCCTGGGACCGTCACTTCGATACTCAGCTGCCACGCTTTTACAGACACACACTCATACATATAATTTATTTAGGATATAATGTTGACTGCTTATTTAAGTAATACGATGACACAGTAAAACAACCTAGCACTATTACCGTCTATTTATACAATTGATAAATAATAATGTCTTTATTGTCTAATGTATATATGTATATAATATGAGTTATAAATATAAAAATAAAATGTAACTTTTCTTATATTAATTATTGTGCAGCCAGTTACCGAAGCTAGATATCTCGGAATTCCTATTTTTTTCTCTAACAGTGACTTCTTTATTTTATTTTTGAACACTACTTTGAATTTTACGGTCCTAATAGGCGGCAGATATAGTATTTTAATAAAATCCTATCTACATCGTCTGTTCGCAGACAGAATTGTAATGTTAGCGCAAGTCACCTGTCAAAAATAAACCTATCAAATAACATTATACACGGCAACGGACGCACGCTCAACTCGAGCATAAAATTAATTCGTGATTGTAATAATTTCATTAAAGGGAATAGTTATACATCACTTCCTTCGGCGCGACTGTATCACCGGCTGTGATCTTTGGAGTGGCTTTGGCTACCTACTTAATCTGTATTGCTAATTTTCCAGCTGTTTCGAAAATTTATAATCAAAACAATATTTATTCAACAGAAACTTTAGGTTACTGTAGTAACTGATTGGTCAAGAGTATTATTTATAGGCGGAGGAAGACCTCACACTACCGGTATGGTTCGAGCGATGCTCACCGGCCCGGCGGCGTGGGATGCCATCTCTCACTTGTGCCATGAAGTGATGGAGGCGAAGGAGAGGTTCGAGCGAGAGCGCGCATTTCAAATTTTATTCTTGATTGGGAGGAGAAGGAGAAGAAATGGATTTGTACAATCACTTTTGTACGTCAAAGATGCTACGACATTGGTTCACAACTACGGCGGGAGACCTTGTTCTGGAGAGAACCAGCAAGAAAACCAGCAAGGGCTATTTTTTCTCCCTGTATTTTTACACATTAGAAGCTGGCCTTAGATCAATAGTCTGAACCTAATGAAATAGATTTGGACTAATCCCTGCAAGTACTTTCCGACATCGTTCCACGCGACAAACCTTCCATCCTCACCATCTCAATACTTGGCAGTCCACCACTGTGCGTTTCTCTAGAAACTTTCTGCCTCGCACGGCTAAACTGTGGAATGAATTGTCGCCTGCAGTGTTTCCGAGGCGTTACGATATCCAAACCTTCAAGAAAAGAGCGTACTCCCATTTAAAAGGCCGGCAACGCGCTTGTGACTCCTCTGGTGTTGCGGGCGTTCATGGCGGCGTAATTGCTTACCATCGGGTGATCCGTCTGCTCGTTTGCCCCCTATCACATAAAAAAAAAGAAAAAAAAAGAAAACCAACTTCGTACACATTTTCGTACAAATCGTCGAATGCAATCCAGACGTGAAGCTTTTAAAAAGTTAATGCTATCCAGGTGTTAAGCTTTTAAGATAGTTAATACTATACAAGTATTGAGCCGCAGACAATAACTATAGTATACAAATTTATGGCGAACATTTTTTGCTACGCGAGATTGCAAAGAAAACATGGCCTACAGGTAGAGGTTTTTAAAAAAATCCGCAGCGTTATTAGAAACTACGTGTTATATCGGATTTTTAAGGAAATATATATTTTCTCGTGTTAAAAATATCCCCATATTCTTCTCCGGGTCGCAAACTGTGTGAACATTCACTAAAATCGATTCAGTTATTACTGAGCTTATTCTATCAAAAGCTTTCATACCCGTGTTACCTATTTAAGGGTAAATTTATGAGAAGTTATTTATGTTTGTTGGTATTTTAGTATTTATTGTTAGCCAACAAGCTTAGTGAATAAATAAAAAAAATAACCTGTCATCAATCGAAAATGGCAGAATTCCAAAACTAATATTAATAAATATATGAAATAGTTTTCTTCCTAATTTGTTTTTGAATGATTTTTCGAATATATATTTAAAGAAAAATCTCCAATCAAATAGGTGATATTTTAATCTGTACCGTTATTCTGTGTATATAATATGAATGCTCATAAAAGCGTCGAATAACCAGTTAAGACATCAGCTGCGCGTTGCTTGCATATCGCCTGACAATTTCTCGGCAAAGAAACTGAGCAAACATGGCTGCAGCTAATGCGATATATAAAAAAGAATAATGCGGCGAACGCATCTGCCGCATTGTCCAATTGCGGCCAATGGCGGCGCTTCCCGCGCTCCCCCAACTGTCAGATGTCATTGTGAATGTTTTTTTTTTCGGCCAGGAGCATGGGGCGTTGACGGCTTGTACATGGAGAGCGCTGCTCAATTGAATTGATTGAATTATGGCTTAATTTGAATTGTTATGGATTACCGCCCGCATTGTCGCGTTGAATAAACAGTAAATAACAGTTACATCTGTTAGTCGAATTTACTTTGGCAATGTTTGCAGGAAAAGGGCTGCGTGTAACTTTATATCAACGTAGAATCGGCTTTTGTTGGAAAACATTTAACTGAAATGTTAATTGTGTACAAATGAAGCTCTTATCTTCTGTAGCGTCTTCCTTATGTATCATAGACAAGTAGTAGTATTTGGCGAGTTTATATGACTTTTAGCAATGACTGCAATGGAATAGTGTTACACAAACCTTTGTAGGAATAGCCACTAGATTATTTAAGAATTCGTAAATCTTAAAAAAACACAGCCTGTTTATTTTGACAGTTAGTACACCGCTTTCAAGGTCGTCGCCATAGTCATAGCGCTAATGGCGACTCCATGAAAGCGGTGAAAAAAAAATCTATAAAAAATATTAATATATTTATGTTTTGGAAGTATGTTGTAGAAAGTTACATTGTAGTTTCAAGCCTAAACGACCGAACTGGCAGTTTATTCTTATTTCTCATGTTTATTCTCGTGTTTATTTCTGCATACACCAGCGAGGTAACTAAAACATTTGCAATAATAATATTTTTTTTAATTCACCGGACTTTACTATAACGTCTGTTTCGGTGTCGCCATCTTGCTTATTTGCATCACAAAACAACAGGGTTGCAATAGTGCGTTTTGGTGTGTATAAGTTACGGTTGCGTAAATTTACAAGTTATGGCGAATCTCACACAACATGTATTATAAGTAGAGATCGGATAATCGGATGGATATTTACCTAAAGTTAATTTTTGGCTCACAAAATTATGGAAGCGGCTTTTTAAATTACATTTTGTTAAATAAAAATCCCGGGAAAATACGGGACTGCAAATTTAACGTAGTGATATGTTTTAAAATTACTAAATTAGCACGTGGTATTTATTTTCAAAAGACCGAGACTCCGGGTTCATTTATAAAACTATGCATACGTATTTACATGAAGTTTAGTTTCAGTTCCCCGTGCAATTTATGAATGTACGATTTATTACATGAAGAGTGTTATACGAAAGTAGTGAGCTAGTTTGACTAAAACAATAATTAATTGAATAAAAAAACAGAATGGTGAAAAAATTTTATTTAACAAAACAATAAAAAGCCGTTTCCATACTTTGTCTCAAACTAACTTTAGGTAAATATGCATCCGATTTATCCGATCTCTAATTATAAGTTACGTTCACCTCCCCATCAAATTTATTTATTTTATTTATTTATTTATTATTAACAATAACGTGTTCACAATATAAAGGAAAACACTACATAAACTAATTCTAGTTTTTCCGAGTGATACCGAAATCAGCTTGCTTATTTGTAAATATAGGTCTCTACCCGTGAAATTGTGGCTTTTATGGATAAATAAGAGTTCACTTTTTCCATACTAACATTTGCTTTAATCCTTACTAATATATATATTTATTAATTAAAATTATATTAATAAGATATTAATATTATAAATCGGAAAGTGAGTTTTGTTTATTTGTTCCGCTTTCACGCCGTAACTACTGAACCGATTGCTTTGAAATTTTGTACACGTAAAGATAAAAGTCCGGATTAAATAATAGGGTACTTTTTATCCCGGAAAAATCGACACATCCCACGGGATGCGCAATAAAGGCTTCGCTCAAAAACTACTGCACAGATTTTCATGTGGTTTTCATCAATAGATAGAGTGATTCTTGAGCTTGAGGTTTGCGGTATTTTTAATCTCGGAAAAACGGATAGTCCCACGGAAAGCGCGATAAAACCTTCGCGCCATAAACCGACTTCCGCGCATATGTAGCCCTGGGCAAAAGCTATGACCTTTAACCCTCTATAGACCCAATCCCGAAATCCACGCGGGCGAAGCCGCGGTTATCAATAAACCGAAAAAAAGTGTATGAAATTTTACTAGACATTAAACTAAGTAAAACCCTTTTGTTTTTTCTTTTTTTTGTTTCCCTGAGGAAAATGCATTAAATTGCATACCCCGGCTGTGGCGAGCCGGCGGTTATGTGGGGCTCTCCTCCCCAGAAGGGGGAGGTCTACCCACTAAAAACCTCAGGGATGGCCTTCCTTATGCATATAGGGAGCCCCCGGGAACACCAAGCCACCTCCGGGAACCCCCAGCCTCTGCTCCCCTGCCTAGAGGGGAGCCCTCCTCAGGGGAGGCTCTACCTCCCCCGGTGTCCTCCACCGACGACGCCCCCCGGCCACGGAAGGGGCGTGGTCCATCCCGGGTCGCCGTAGCAGTCGCGACTTCCTCGCGCCCCGCCGGCGACCCGCGGCGGCGCCGCAGCTGTGCTACCGAGCCCGGCGCCGCCTTCTTCGAGCGGGATCGGCCATCTCCCGACCCCGCTCGGCGGCCTCCTTCTGGAGCATCACTGCTTCACAGAAGGAGGCCACAGCCCTCTAACCTCCCTCGTCCGCCAGCATTGCCGCAATCAATGTGGGAACTAAGTAAAACCCTTATTAAAAAACAAAAGTTTTCAGACAGTTATAGACAGTAAAGTACATATTATATGTATTATAATGGGTAGGGAGCGAAAGACCGAAGAAAAGAAGAATGGACTGTGGGAATATTGATATGTTGAAGAAGGAAGTAAGTGCCTAAATGGCGAGTGATAGAGGAGAGTGGAAGAGGAAGACCCCAAATAAAATTGGGAACAGGACAAGAGACAGAAGAAGAGTAAGCTGCAAAATCCTGAAAAGATAAATTGGCGTTAATTACAAGATGTATTTCTTTTATTTCAACATGCGTAATCACAACTTGCGAGATGTGCCCAAAATGTTATGCAACATAAAAGTTTACAACATAGAATTGCAAAAGAAATAAACAGCACTTTCATAAGTTGATTTTACATACCAATAAAAAATATGATTTCTGGGTTATACTTGTAAATCAAATCAATCAGTTTTACAATCACTTTTGTTTGTCAAAGATGCTACTTCATTGGTTCACAAGTCAACGGCAGGAGACCTTGCACTGGAAAGAACCAGCAAGAAAACCAGCAAAGGTTATTTTTTTCTCCTCATACTTTTACAAAGTCGTCAATTAGAAGCTCACAATATGATAAGATGTGGAACTCTTTGCCGACGTCTGTGTTCCCGGAACAATATAATCTTACGGTCTTCAAGTCACGAGTGAATAGGCATTTGCTAGGTAAGCGTTCCATCCTACTCCTCATCGTCACTTACCATCAGGCGAGATTGTGGACAAACGCAAACCTATTTTAAATAAAAAAAAAAAAAAAAAAAAAGATAGATAAAACTTTATTTACACTTGACTTCATCACACACAAATACAAAGGACTTAAAATTATACAAACTTAACAATGGGGTACTTCCCTCTATATTAGAAAAGATGTAAAAGCAATATAACTATGATAGCTTATACATTAAATAGTTGGAACCATCATGTTTAAGTACATAAAATAACAAAAATAATATAAAAACTAGTTTCAAATCATTCACTTTTTTAATCTGTACGTAAAACAAGAGCGAAACATGCCGCCATGTCGTGACGCCATAAGGTACTGTAAACTTAAGCGTGTCAATGTCATTATGAGTCATAGTACGTATAAAGCCGCAAAACAAAAAAAAAGAAGTTTGTAGGTTGCTTTTTTAATGTTAGAATGTTATAAATACGTAAGTTAAATTGAAATCGCACGTGAATCACACTATGGAAAGCAGTTTTGTAAAAGGAGATAGTACGAATTTACCAAAAATAAATGCATTAATGGTCGGAAAATTCTTTGCTGCAAATCCCGACTTTTGTTCTGCCGAGTTACGGAGTATTGAAACATCGATGTTAGTATTACTCTTTTATTATTTTCCTTTATTAGTTGTTTATATATAAAAGATAATAACTTATTTTTAAATAATACATAGCATCAAACATTGTTTATTATTTACATGCCGTATTGACGTCATCGCTACAGAGTAACAACTCGTGCGGCGCCTTCGTCTAATTACGCGCGAAATTTGAAAATATTAAATTTTAATGCAATTTTATAGTACTTAACGAGTGTATAAAATTTTTATATTTTTAGTATATGGTACACGTAAGGATCAAATTAAGATTCTTTCAAAAAAGAGATTAATTCCCTATTACACAAAACAAACTAAATTGTGTGCGCTTCAGAAGTGCAAAAGGGTCGTAGCTCAGTGACTGAAATTTACTCACATCAGGATGTGAGCAAAGCACTGGTATTCTGCTACCACCCGAGGGTTTCTTAGCAGGAAATTACAAAGGTCTTATAGTACCTTAAATCATTTTGCGCGTCCATAAGCAAGCGTATTTACGTATACAAGTATATATAGCACACACACACACATACGTGCACCACACAAAACAGAATATATAATTATTTAAATACTATCACAGCAGTAAAAGATCGAGCGAAAAATGTGAGTCCGCCGTTCAAATGGGCAAATCCGCTACCAAATACCCCTTTGGAATACCTAATCGTTGTTTTTGTAAAAGAAATAATTTAATATGTTTTTTGAAAGAAAATTTAGATGTCAACTGTTTTAAAGGAGAAGGTATATTATTCCAACATTTGGCAGCTAGATAACGGAAACTGCCCTAGTGAAAGCCACAGTTTTACTTATATCTATAAAACACATTATATCAAAGCAATCAATTATCATCAATTATATATATATATAATATTATAAAAGCTATAGTTTCATTATGTAATTTACTATAGTCATAATATTTGGTAACGTAACTATTGTCTCATTAAAATTACATACAAACACTGTTATCATTTAAGTGATACTTAACGAGTTGTCAATTAAAGCTGGCCTCAGATAAATAATAATCTGGAGACGTATTTTTGAATCATTAGACTTGAATTGAATCACTAGAATTTGGAATTCGAATACGAATACAAATCGTGCGCGAAATTTATTTCTACTGCTTACAAGTTTTTAGATTTTTGAATCACTCGAATTCAGTGTTGTCATTAAAAACAAATTCTTAATCAAATTCCGTTTCACGCAGAAGAATTCAAAATCACAATAACAAATACAAAAATCCGGCGATGAGCCACACGTGAAACGGATCACTGTCAAGATCACTTCAGCGTTGGCTATTCTACTAGTAGAAATCAAAAACGAGTGGGTTGCACCACTCGTTGCACAACGCACGAAATGAAAGTTCAGAAATAGTGAATTCGGTAATTCGTATACGAATCTCACGATTTCGAATGCGAATTGGTTTTCTATTGTTTCAAAAATTCGTCTCCTGAAACCAACTTCGTTTACAAGTTCAAACAAGTTCTCATTATATCTATAAAAGCAATAGTTTCATTGTGTAATTTACTATACTGAAAATATTTGGTAACATAACTATTGAGCCATTAAAATTATATCCAAGCATTGTTATCATTTAAGTAATCTTTAATGGTACATATAATAACTTTTTATTCGTAAGAGTATTTTTGACAAATGATTTAACTCTGTGAATACCAGTGATTCCTTAAAAACTATAATTTTCCCTCAAAATCTGTCTCAAGTCAATTCTCGACGAGCCTGATTTGGGGTATGCGCAATCGGCGGTAATCGTGCACACGGACAAACGGACAAACATTTGCACACGTAATGGATTAGCTATGTCGCGGCCTTCTTCTATTACATGTGGCTACGCAAACACGGGCGCTCTACCACGTGACTCGGTCTTTAAAAGCTATTTGAATTCTGTTTTAACGAAGTCCCGGGTTCAAATCCTTGGGCTTCTTCTTTAATCTTTTTGTAGCATCTATCTACGCTAAGAAAATGGTCGTGTTTTCAATTAATTTATTTAATTATTAATTTAAGCTACTAAGTAACTGTAACTGTCGACCTTCAAAAAAAGAGCGATTCCCATTTAAAAGGCCGGCAACGTATCTGTGACTCCTCTGGGTGTCTATGGGCAGCGGTTATCGCTTACCATCAGGTGATCCGTTTGCTCGTTTGCTGCTCTATCCTATAAAAAAAAAAGTAAAAACGCGAATAATACTAACATTTCTAAAATACATAAGTTTGTTGTGCTCGCTAAATAAGTTATGCTCGCGCCATCCCGCGGTTGGAATACTGCACTAAAATAACGTTGTTGATTAATCGATTTCGACGCTAGCGGAACAGTTTCATTACTTTTTGTTTTGGCTAAAATCAAATCTGCGAATTTGAGTATTTTTGCTGCTTTTGTTTTATATTAGAATTTTGTACATTGTTGACCACAATATTATGACTACTAATGTTCTTGCCTTTGAAGAAATGTTATTACCTACTTAAGTTAATTTCTATTGAATTTCGTAAAGTTTGTTCTCTTAGTTATTAAACAAACAAGGAAAACCAAATTCTTTGAAATCTCCATTCAAACCAGCAAAATCATACTGTAACCCCCTATTATTATAAAGCTGAAGAATTGGTTTTTTGGTTGAGCACACTAATCTCAAAAAGTACTGGTTCTGATAGAAAAAAATATTTTTGTGTTGGTAAATCCATTTATGGAAAAAGACTATCTAACATCTCGCTGCGACTATTAAAAGCGTTGTTTGAGAGCTTTCGTTCGTGCGCTGCGTAAATAGTTAAAGCTACGTAAAAGCTATTTATGATATATAGAATTTCAAAGAGCAACCTCTTTAAGAATTCAAAAAAAAAGATTGACGCAATAGAACCTTTTAATTATCGTAATCTAATTACTTCGAAATTAACTCAATGGATGGAATTTTTGTCAACATGATATTTATCCTTAACTTAATAAAATAACGTAATTAATAACATGAGTTTAATTTTGAACAAAATTACCGTGTTTCGAACTTCCAAGGTAATATAACGTTTCGAAAGCAGGCGAATCAGCTATATAAGAAATAATACTAGCGACCCGGATAGGAAGCTTATTTTGTCCTTGGGAGATGAAAATAACTGTATTATAATAAGGGATTTTTCAAGTGCCAAATTAAAGAGTTTCCTAAACCTGATTAAAAGTTGGCGTCAAGTTTTTACTTAAATTCAAGCCGCATTTCATAGATTACAAATAGTTTATTAAAAAAGCATTATTTAAAATGCTTGTTTATGTTATGCATTGTAAAAGCATTGCTTTATAAAAAAAAGTGTGCTTTCAAACTTTAAAAATCATGAATAGACTATGTCGTGACAAATCAAATGCGTGACTTGTCATTTGAAAAAGTCGTCGTGTTTCCTGTTATGCCAACAATGTTTTTTCACTTGACTGTTAGAATATTAGTTTTTGAATTTCTTCGATGCTTAACCTTCCCATCAAACTCCCTCCTCCCTCTAAGAGACAATGTCTTCGATAATCTGACGCACGTATGTTCAAAAAAAAGAGAAATACCATTTAGTACTCATATTATTTATCATTTCCATCGTTTCCCTTCGTTCATTTTCCATCGTTGACTTATTAGAGACATAATTGGACTCTTTGGCACAGACTTCACCATCATCATAAATGTAAACTTGTTTTAATTACTATACAGTGTACTCGAGCAAACATGGTTGGCACAAGTCCTTCATTTGAAGAAAGGAACTCAGTTTGGAAATGGTATCAGTTATCACGAAAACATTAATGAGGTCCAATGCCAACGGCGAAATGAGTATCAAATAAAGCCAGCGACACGTTTATCGATTAGTCACAAACGAGACAAATTTGAAGCTGAAGGCTTTTTTTTCTCTCAGGAGAGAGAGGCTGAGAACCCTGACGAGGAGCACGAGACGTGCTCAAGATACCACCGCAACTGCCAGAGCGGCCTGACCACGTGACCTACCGACTAAACTCAGCCTCATCCTTCGCCATAAGGGCCCTACAGCTTGAATGGAGGTGTCTTTACAACACACGGTCCTTTATAAGGCGTGCACTGGGATACAGATCCAACGCGTACAGGCCATTTAAACGAAAGTTAAAGGCTGTATTCCATTACGTTCCCCAGACTGAACCTCTCTGGAATTTTACCTGTATACGTAATGCAACGCTAAAGGACGTCGTTTATCGACAAAAGCCATGCACATTAGATAAACTTCGAGAATCCAACGAACGTGCAATGTAAATATTCAACTGAACACATTGCAGTCACTAGTTCGTGCTGCAGTTCAGCGGCATCGTTTGTGTTAATGGTGATAATTTCGAATATCTATAGTGATATTTTTATATTGGACTTTAAAGTACACTTTCACTAAAAATGAGACAACTCCGTCAATTACTTTGCAGGTTCCGGACTTTTAAACAGGGAGTACATTTTTTTGGACCCCATTGTAGTAAATCTAAATAGAAACATCTCATCGATTGCCTCCAACATTCACTTGTTTGTTTATCAACACAAGAAGAACCAGAAAACTACTTATCCATTAAGTACTCATCTGACGTGGGAATAGAAAAACCTCTTTTGTCTTTAGTTAAGGTCGCTGTCAATATTGTTGTAGGCAGGGTGCGCAGACGCAGAGACGCACGCTCCATGCGGTACGAACTGTTCCCATTTGTTAAGACGACACGTCATTATATTCAGTCACGTCATTATATTCAATTCGAATAAGTCATAATTTAATTGGACGGCTTTTCTCACAATTTATGTTATTTTTAGTAGTCGGTCTTCGTAACTGTGAAAAATTATTGTAACGTATTCAAACTCGCATTCAAATGTTAAAGGAAATATTTTTTTTGTCATAAAATATACTCGACCTATTTATTAATCTTAAGGATTATTTATTTGTATTTATTTTCTGTTTTTGGTGAGTAACAGTGCATGTCGTAAAAACTGATTGTTGATAATTAGATGACATATCTTGCATAGATAAAACTAAGTCAATTTCGTATTCGAAAATATTAGCTTAGATAATTTGGATAGTTATGCAGATAACTAAATAATTCTAAATCCGTCCACTATATTCGTGGATATAGTATTATCAATATAGAATTTATCCCAATCATAGGAAGACGGAAAATCAGAATCAATCTAACCTAGCAATTTATCTACAGAATGATAGATGTCAATTCGTTCACGTCTGAATAGAGATAATAATTTGGAAATTGTTGTAAACCTCATCATATTAAAATGTAATCTTTAGTAGTGTGTAGTAGTAGTAGTAGTGTCACACAGACGTCGTATGGTTGAAGTGATGTAATGATGGAGTGATGATAAAAATCAATAAGTGTCAATAATGTCAATAAGTGTCTGTAAAAGACTATGTTGTATAAGGATTTTGATTTTGTTATTTCAAAATTTCTGTCAGAGTTTCTTGCCACCTTCCCACTTTGCTTTTAACATGGCGTAGCTTTTCAACTTTCACAAGTGCTTGTAACAGCCTAGACTGAATAAATTATTTTGAATTTAAAATTTTGAATTTTGACAAGCAATGTTATGCACAAGAAAACTTCCCAATTTCTGAACACTTTTTTTATATATATGCATCTACATAGTTAAACAGCTCATTGCATTATCATAATTTAAAATTTGTTATGACGTTATAAATCTCTCTAAGTTAGTACACCAGTTTCAAGGTTTGACGACGATTGTTGCAGCGGTAGAGTGTTTTGCTTCTACACAATGGGTCGCAAGTTCAATTCTCGCACGGGATAGATATTTTGTGCGACCTACAAAAATATTTTCCGGCCTGGGTGTCAAATTTTTATAACACAAGATAAAGATACAAGTGTCAGGCACCGTTTTTTTGAGGCAGATGTTTTGTGATAAATGCGAGCATTTGTACCTTATTCATGTTTATTATATATATTTCTATCAAAAATATTTATATACATATGTATGTCTATTAACGGTTAGACAGATCCCATAACACAAGCCTTACAGCGCTTGCTTTGGGTTAGGCTAATTGCTAGGAGTGTAAGAAATTTATATATGCCTGGAGAACTGTAGCGCAGGTTTATCCTTTTTCAGACTCCTGACTCTCACATGAATGTTAAGTTGTTCAAATTATATTTTATAATTATATAGCCTCCTTGTATTAATATCCCATACCTTATGTGTGAGTAAAATACAGATTATTATTATTTTCATTCTTTGTAACCTTTATCTCCCAAGTGAATGGGATGTATTTACCATTTCTCCGAGCATTGTGCCAAGCAAGAAATAGGGAAGTTTATTGGGGTTATTCTGAGAAAACTTCTGTCTATAAAGACTGGAATTTTCTCATAATTCTGCAGGTTTTCAATATCGCGGCTTTCTGCAAGAGGATGTATGTTAATTTCGGTATGCATAATGATTCCAAGTTTGGTTGTAAAGTGTGAGGTATGACTCCAGTGGTTGAAAGAATCATTGGTATGGTTCTGACTAAGTGTAGGTTCAATTGTTTTTTTTTAAATTTCTATTGATAAGTTTATGTATTATTATAATATATTTTTTTTTATTATAATTTATATAAATTATAAATTTAATTTCGTATGGCAACGGAGCCGCGCGCTGCCGACGGCCGCTGCGCCGCGGCGAGCGTTCGTTGCGCAAACAGCGGTGGCCGCAAACAGCGCTGTTTGAACTACGCCGCCGTAATGGCCGCCTGTTTGCCGGCTCGAGTTGCGTCAGCCTCAGCTTTGAACACAATCCTCTGAATTTTAATTGACCCCGCTCGTACTCGCCTTTTAGGGTTCCGTAGCCGAATGGCAAAAAACGGAACCCTTATGGATTCGTCTTGTCTGTCCGTCCGTACGTCTGTCCGTCCGTATGTCACAGCGACTTTTTTCCGTAACTATAACAGCTATACTGTAGAAACTTGGTAAATAGATGTCGGTGAACCACATCGCGGCACACCCGGACGTCCACCGCCCCCCTTCTGGGGGGCCCGCCAGTTTTTGTCCACACCAGTCAAAGCCCGATATTTGGGGGGCGTTCCCCTATCCGCAACCCGAGGATGCGTCCGATGGCAGATCTGGCAACAGCACACGGATGTATCAGCTATACCGTGAGTGATGATCAAATCTAGAACATCATCATCACGGCTCATATACGTCCCCACCGAGGGGCACGGGCCTACTCTATACTATGTTAGTTAGGCCTTAGTCAACCACGCTGGTCCAGTGAGGATGGGTGGTTACATACGTCTTTTTTTTTTTTTTTTTTATGGGATTGGGCAGCAAACGAGCAAACGGGTCACCTGATGGTAAGCGATAACCGTTGCCCATGGACACCCGCAACACCAGAGGAATCACAGATGCATTGCCGGCCTTTTAAAAGGAAATAATGGGAATAAGGGGAATAAAGGGGAATAAGAGGGATTGGGCCTCCGGTAACCTCACTCACTCGGCGAAACACAGCGCAAGCGCTATAAAATCTTTGCAGGTGTAGTGCAGGTTGCCTCACGATCCTTCACTATAGAGTGTCAGATAACTGTACATATGAAATTTGAACAACGAAAAACTCGTTGGTACAAGACAGGATCGACCGTAGACCAGTGCCGAGAAGACAGCGCCACCGATGCTGCCAAGTAGAGATGTGTCAATCTTTACAGAAACGACTCGGTGAGTCGTTTCTTCCAAGTTATTCACTGATTCAATTTTCTAACAGCGTTTCAAATGAATCATTCACTCAGTTGCATCTCGGTTTCAATCGGCACGCGGCGCTCGCACGATTGAGATAAGTAAATAGTTCAGAGTCGGAGCGCTTCGGATCACGTCGCTCAATTGCATCTCGGTTTCATTCGATACGCGACGCTTACACGATTAACTCAGAGTCACTGATACAAATGAATCAATATCAAAATTTAAGAGCATACATAATCCTATTTAGAAGGCCGGCAACGCATCTGTGACTCCTCTGGTGTTGCGGGTGTCCATGGGCAGCGGTTATCGCTTACCATCAGGTGATCTATTTGCTCGTTTGCTACCCTATCCTATAAAAAAAAGCAGAAACGCGTATAATACTAACATTTTAAATAAGTTAGTTATGCTCGTTAAATAAGTTATAATACGCTGTTAGAATACTGCACTAAAATAACGTTATTGATTAAGCGATTTCGACGCTGCGCATCAGTTGTTGGAATCCCGAACTACAAATCCATAGGCGTGTCTCGGCCTCAGCTTCCACATAGAAATGAGCCTTCTTGGACCGTCTGTCTTCGTTGATATAATGGCGTAGTATATGCCACGTCATCAATATCTTATAAAATTACTAATTTGCGAAAATAAGTAATGTCTGATGTGTCCGACAAAAATGTTTTGAGAATGTGAGAGAGTAAGAGAAATTGTATGTCCTTCGGGCCCCCTGAGAATGGGGGCCCTGGGCACGGGCCCCGTGTGCCGTGTGTAGACCATTTTGAATTGTGACAGCATTGTGTAACAATATTTTTCTCCAGTCTCTTTTATGAAGAAATACATAGCTACTTACAACAAAGCTCGACAAACAGTCATAGATTTAAATCAATTGCCAAAAGATTTAAATCAGTTTTTATTATACTATTAAGGATTATTTAAATCATAACAATGCTTTGTTTTTTAACTTCTTCCATCTTTAACGCTTCAAATGAATCATTCCCTCAGTTGCATCTCGGTTTCAATCGGCACGCGGCGCTCACACGATTGAGATAAGTAAATAGTTCAGAGTCGAAGCGCTTCGGATCACGTCGCTCAATTGCATCTCGGTTTCATTCGATACGCGACGCTTACACGATTGACTCAGAGTCACTGATACAAATGAATCAATATCAAAATTTATATCAGTCTATTTGTGTCAGTGACTCTGAATTTATCGGTATTAATCTTATATATATAATCTGATTTAATCGGTTCAGAGTCACTTATACAAATGATGCAAATGAAGCAATTTACTGATTCGAATCTCAGTACTGATCCGGATACACAAGCGCGGATCCAGTCCTCATAAAAGGTTGTGGTTACAGCTACTACAAAATCGGCTAAGTACGAGTCGGAGCATGAACATGCTCATTAACAATCATGCAAGTCGTTTATGAACTTTTGGAGTAGATTATTTTCTTTTTTCTGAGCATAAAGCCTTTGGCCTTAGGAATGGAAATAAACTTAGGAGGAAGTCGAACCCGATTTCTTCAAATAAAATAGTTTCGATCCAAACCTATTTCAATCAGTAACTTATATTTTTTCTTTTTTTCTAGTAGGTAGTAAGCCAATATAGGGACACTAGACTGGGTAAATAGGTATCTTGACGTTGTATCAGGAGTAATGTAAGTGAGATCAGCAAGTGAGATCCATCAGGCGAGATCTTTATTATTTTTTACATTTTGTAAGAATATCAAATTAAATTAAATGCAAATTAAATTAAGGTACATTTACATAAAACAACTTTATTTAGGTACTTACTTAAATTACAAATTCAAGCTTACGTTTCTTTTTTGCGAAAACGTTGATAATGTCATCGATATCCAGGTTCATATCTTTGTGTATATTTAGGAGAGCTAGCCCGGATAATCTTTCCTGTGCCACTGAGGCACGCAACCAAGATTTTATTCTGCGAAGAGTAGAAAAAGATCTCTCTGCGGTAGCTACGCTGACCGGAAGAGTTGCCAGTATTTGAATCACGCACGTTTCATGATTAATTGTGTTTTTTGAATTTTATTAAGGCATATCGTTTATTATCATCAGCCTATCGATCTCAATAGACCGTAAAAGTGTGACGTCACAAGCCTATTAAGGTTGTGGGTATGCCCATCGTGCCCACAACGGTGGATCCGCCCTTGCGGATACAAATGATCCAATCTCAACAAAGATACGTTTTTTTCCATTATTACTGCCAAAACTGCAAATAAATAATCTTTCAACAGATCACAACAAAGCTTTAATAAGTCGCTTCCAGATAAACCCAACATCTGGATCAGTAAGCCGCGAATTTAATTTGTCGTCCGAACAGACCGGCATGTAACGATGACGTTTGTGACGTGGACATGACAACCGCAGCGCTGGACATCCGTAATTACACCGGCTTATCCTTCGGTAGGGTCGAGACTGATTGTTGATCGAAGGCTGATTCTACAAATAATTCCCAAAGCAATGTACGAGATTCGGCAACTAAGCAAGTCGAAGGTTTTAAAATGAATAGTAAATCCAGCATTTTGACGCTTGCAGCAATATCAGTATTCAAACTTGTATTGTGTGCACCGCCGCCTCGGGCACACAAGATTTGGAGGCCCTTTTAGAAAGTACTTACTACTCCCTCCCTCTGGACCGCATCCAAGTGAGAGCGACTCGAATCGTCGACTACCCGGATATTTCATGTCGGCTAGACTCCTTGGCGCTGCGTAGAAATGTAGCTTCGCTATGTATTCTCTATCGCTTATATTACGGGGAGTGCTCCGAGGAATTGTTTTAACTCCTGCTGCTAGTTTCCGTCACCGTCCTACGCGACACAACATTCATCCTCATCACCTAGGCGCTTGGCAGTCCACCACAGTGTTTTTCCAGGAATTTTCTGCAACGCACTACTAAACTGTGGAATGAATTGTCGCCTGCAGTATTTCCGAACCGATGTGATATCGAAACCTTCAAAAAAGGAGCATACATAATCCTATTTAGAAGGCCGGCAACGCATCTGTGACTCCTCTGGTTTTGTGGGTATCTATGGGCAGCGGTTATCGCTTACCATCAGGTGATCCGTTTGCTCGTTGCTGCCCTATCCTATAAAAAAAAGCAAAAACGCGAATAATACTAACATTTTTAAAATTAGAATAATGCAATAAAATAACGTTATTGATTAAGTGATATCGACGCTGCATCAGTTGTTGGAACCCCGAACTACAAATCCATAATAGGCGTGTCTCGGCCTCAGCTTCCACATAGAAATGAGCCTTCTTGGACCGTCTGTCTTCGTTGATATAATGGCGTAGTATATGCCAGGTAAATATCATATAAAGTTACTAATTTGCGAAAATAAGTAATGTCTAATGTGTCCGACAAAAATGTTTTGAGAATGTGAGAGAGTGAGAGAAATTGTATGTCCTTCGGGCCCCCCTGAGAATGGGGGCCCTGGGCACGGGCCCCGTGTGCCGTGTGTAGACATTTTGAATTGTGACAGCATTGTGTAACAATATCCTCTCCTCTCCTCAGCCTCTGCTCCCCCGCCGATAAAGGGGAGCCCTCCTCGGGGAGGCTACAATACCTCCCCCGATCTCCGCCACCGACGACGCCCCCTGGCCACAGAAGGGGCGTGGTCCGTATCCGCCGTATCCGCGGGCGCGATTTCCTCGCGCCCGCCGGCGACCCGCGGCAGTGTCGCAGCTGTGCTACCGAGCCCGGCGCCGCCTCCTTCGAGTGGGATCGGCCATCTCCCGATAGAAGGACCCTTCACAGAAGGAGGCTACAGCCCTCCAACCTCCCTCGTCCGCCAGCATTGCCGCAATCAATGCCGGCGGAGACAGATCTCGCCCGATCTCTGCGACCAAGACTCGGCGCACGGACGGAGGCCCACGCGGGGCACTCCGCCGGCGTGTGCTGGGCCGAGTCGAGGTCGGATGCGCAGTGGTGGTAATGTGTCGATCCCTCCCGTCCTATTCGACACAGATACTCACCGAAGCAGCCGTGCCTGGTGAGTATCTGAGTCAATCTGTAGGTGACCACCTCCTTTCCGTGGTCTATCCGTTACCCTAGATCCCATAACACAAGCCAATAGACCTTTAGGCTAGGCTAATTGTACACCAATTAGCCTAGCCTAGTGCCTAGACTAGTGGCGGTAGAATCGCGAAAGCGCACCCCGCCACGCGCCCCGATAAGGGCTTGGAGACCACCAGGAGGTTTTAGTGGGTAGGCCGGTCCTTATGACCGGAGCCTTATGCCTTATGAGCTCCACACACGTCAAGATGCATAAGATGCATTTCCCCTCGAAAAAAGAAAAATAAAAGCCAATTGGTGTAGGTACTTGTAAGAATAACTTATTATACTTATATACCTATCTACTAGTATACCTATCTATTCCGCTTTCAAACAATGCCTTGACTTACAAGAAAACGTAGCAGATAAAAGTGCGGTGAACTTTCACGTACAGAAGAACCATTACACTCTTTTGAACAAAATTGCACCGCATCGGGTTCGAGTCAGCTGCGGCTGTTTATCGAATTGGCCCTACTGACATCGCGAACGAATCATCAATCACTTGTTTTCATTCACTTGTCAATTCTCACAGGATCAGTTAAAGAAGGGTTAAGGGTGTGACGCGTCGAA